>JBDJHY010000097.1:7621355-7632573 GCA_039654485.1 Withania somnifera
AATGTGTTCCATTAGTTGAGGATATATGTGATGTGTCCAATGAGCCTCAACTTAGTGAAGAAATTAGTAAAGTTGATCATGTGACTTGGAGTTACTCCTTGAGAAAATCATGTGTTGAGAATCTTATTGCCTATCTTGCTCATAGAGATATCGTGCTTAATGAAGTGTCAAACAAAGATATAGGTCTTTTTGAGAGTGGTCTTACATATATCGAGTCTTGTACTTTGATTAATAATTCCCTCATAAAATATAATGTATTGTTTGGATATAATAATGAGGTAGCTCCTAGTGAAATGCCTAATGGGGTACAACTCGAGGATGTGGAAACTCGTCTTGAGGGTTACCATATTTATGCAAATCCATTATAGTATGAAAGCACCCCTCTCGAAGTTGGAAATCTCTTCCTAGAAGATGAGAGTACATTTGTAGGGATGGACCACTTTAAAGGAGAAGGTGTACTTGGCTCTTATTTTGCTTCTCTTTCCTCCTTGTGTGTCCCAACTTAAAGATATGTCAGTTGAGGATGCCTTGGATGAAGTTAACTTAAGAGAGCCCTTCCTTTATTACCTATTTGCATATGACAATACTTATATTAGTGTGACATGTATAATGTATGCAAGTAAGGGAGCCATTAGGGCAATTGGGTGTTCTTTTAACCCAAATGATTATGAAGTTTTTCCATTTACCCAAGTGGCACATTTTGTTTTATATTGTGTTTGGATGGGCTTGGTCGAGATGCCAAACAAGGATTAACTGGGGTGAGTCCATGGTACCATCTAGGTATTACTCCCATGCGTGTTGCTCATTGCCAACTTCAAAGGGATAGGCAAGTTGGAGTATGTATTTGGACTCCACGTGGAAGCCCACTCCTTTTAGAGGATTGTTGGGGCAAGAGAGGTGGCTTATTTCCATAAGGCAACTCGTTTTCTTCTTTTGTTGTCTTCGCTTGTGATGATGTACTTGTCATGAGTCTTGATCCTAGTTGTGAGTTCATGAGTAGACATATATTGAAGAAAACTGGTTTTCTTATCACCTTTCTATACTACCTCTTTGTGTATGTTGACACCCATTTTGAGTTAGGGTTAGTTTCTTATGGAAGTTCGAGTTTCATGTGGATGGTCAATTTTCACTATTTTCAAACCACATGTGACTCTTCTAGATTGTTGTTGTCCTAATATGGGGATTTTGTTGATCGTGACCCTTGGGATATCTAAGTTTCTCCTACCTTATAATTTATCATGTTTATATGGATATGGCGAAAGAATTGGTTAGCTGTGGAGGTTTATAATTGTTGGTGTGTTTGCGTTTACACTAATCATCGTACTAACCCTCATACTATAAGGGAATGCTAGTTTTGTGTTCCTTCTTTGTTGTTTTAAGGTTTGGATTTGAGGACAAATCTTTTTCAATAAGGGGATACGAGAACGTATCATTATATGTGTAAGTTTGATTCCTATGCGTATAGGAGAGACAACGGGCCAATGGGACTTTTATTGATTTCCTTTCATACTTTGCCTTCCCATTTGACCCCGGTGTTGGTTTCCATTACCTTTATGGTAATGAAGAGTTTGATCTTTATGACAAGCTTAATATGAGTTTGATTATTGGCAGGCTTTGTGAAGTGAATAGTAGTAGCACTTGTTCGATATTATATGATTATCTTTGGTGTTATTACTTGATCTTATGAACTTGAACATGATTTATATGCCAATTTTTTCAAGTACTACCTTTGTATTTGACCCAGGGGATCATTTTGAGTCATTTTGTCATTATGTGGGATGGGAAATTATTCATGCTAACCATTTTTCTTACCCTCATACAATGAGGAAAGTTGTTGTTTGTGTTGTGCTTTGTCTTGTAGGTGTTCGCGTGGAATTGAGGATGAATAATTTTCAAGAAGGAGAAGATGATACGAGTACGAAAAGCACCAATCATGCTACCATGGGGATCCAAGCTATGGACGATATGAAGGCACCAAATGGGACTCAAAAATGCATAGTCGGGTGCAAAGGAAGGCCGACTCAAGTTTGGAAGATAGCTTGGGCATGATGGAAGACTTCAAGGGCTTGAGTTGATGAGACCCAAACTTGAGGGGGTCAATGGGACAGCTTCAAGGCTTGAAAGATTGTTTTGTCATATTAAGTCACTTTTGGGATCAATTGTATTTATTAAATAATTAGACTACTGTAAATAGGTAGTCTTGTATTACTTTATGCATACTTGGATGGAAAACATTTGAACTCCTTGATCCTAGCTTAGCATAGCTTTAAGTGAGTGATTGAGGGTGAATTCCCTTAGTTACTAGTTATAACTTCTTATTTATATTCAATCGAATGTTCTCTATTTGTGGATTTAATTCGGTTTCCCGTTGATTGTTTGTTGGAATTTATAGTAATTCACTGGTTCAATTGAAAGGTAAGGATAACCAGTCCCTTGTTGTTCATAAATCGTGAGTTTATTGTAAGTTTTCGCATATCTTTTCTCTTTCTTTCTTTCTCTCTCCCCCGTTTATCGTGTGCTTCGTATATTGATCCACATTATAGAGTCTGGTCGATAGACTTGTTGCGTGATTCACTGGATCAGGTTCGGTTGATTCATGATAGATTAAGGGTAGCACAGAGTAGGAAGAAGAATTATATTGATTGTAGGCTTCGTGCCTTAGAGTTTGGAGTTGGTGTAGAGTGTTTCTACAAGTATCTCCTATGCGCGGTGTGATGAGATTTGGTAGGCGAGGCAAGCTTAGTCCCAGGTATATCGATCCTATGAGATTTTGGAGAGAGTTGGTATGTTGCCTACAGGTTGGCCCTACCTCCTATGCTTTCAGCCGTTCATGTGGTATTTCATAGCTCAATGTTGCAGCAATGTACTCCCGATGAGTAGCATGTTATTCGAGAGGATTAAGTGCAACTGGATGAAAATTTGTCCTTTGTTGAGGAGCCTGTGAAAATCTTGGCCAATGATGTTAGAAAGTTGAGGTCCAGGGAGATTCCAATGGTTAGGGTGCAGTGGAGGCGCCGTCCGATCGAGGAAGCAACTTAGGAGATCGAGAGTGAGATTCGGAAGCAGTATCCACAACTATTTGAGACATCAGGTACTTTCTCTTCCCATTTATTTCATGTTTTTACTTGACTTTCGAGGACAAAAATCCTTTTTAGTAATGGATGTTGCAATGACCCTCATGGTCATTTATGATAAATATGCAGACGTTTTTTTGCATTTTAGAGCATTTCAGTAGTTGTCCAAGTCATTGATTACTTTCTGGGACCGGTAGTTCGGATCCCTGGCGGCTCGATTGAGAAATATCTCAAATTACCTATTTTAGAGCCTAAAACTAAGTACTCATTGACTAAAGTCAACTTTCCTTCAAGACGAGCTCGGAATTAAATTTTGATAGCTCTGTTAGCTTCGAAATGCCAAACAAAGTCAAGATTGACCTTAAGTTTATGTTTCAGAGTTTTCGTTTGCAATTTGTGCTTATTGTTGGTTTTAGTTAAGTTTAAGGCCTAAGTTGGAATTTGAGTGGTATTTTGGTGTTCAGAGTATCGGATCAGAATTTTGACGCTTCCATCAGCTCCAGAATTATAACTTTAGGCTAGTGGAGGTGTTGGTTTATTTTCCGGACTTGTCGTTGTATTTTCAAGGTGTTGGTGGGAATTTTATGATTTTATGCCAAATGGTTGACTTCGTTAATATTTATTCGAAATAATATCGTATCCTAATTTTGACTGCACCATTAAGTCCGGAATGTTTGTCACTCAAAATACGTATTTGGTTTGTTGATGTTGGACTCCTTTTCAATTTCATGCTCACGTTTGAAAATTCTGCAGTTGCAGATTTTTTTGCAATAAGCGCGATCGCAGTAAAAAATAAAATTAATTAATTAATTATCTAGCACGATCGCGGTAAATAAAAAAATTAATTAGCACGATCACTCTAAAATAGAGCGAACGCGCTCAATCTCAACCAGTTAAACAATAGAGCCTCGATTTTTCAGTTTATTTTTCAACCCTTTTCTCAGTTTTTCCTCTTTTTCTTGTGAGATTTCTGTTGGGAAACTCCATCAAACTTCGTGAAAAAGTTTCTAAAGATTCCCCACGTCTTCCCCTACTATTGGTAAGTCTTCTTCTCCGTTTTAATTCTTAAAATTAAAGTTTTCCTCCATTAATTACCCTAATTGTAAAAAATCAAAATTCTCCTATTAATTCATGTATTATTGGATTAGTTATTGTCTCTTTAGTTTATTTCACTCTATAGTATAGCTACTTCATCGAATTTCCTCATTTAATTCCGTAAAACGTGAATCTTTGACCTCTTTTTAATAAAAAAATCTGGGTTATTTGAGGCCTTTTCCATGCCCAAATTATACTCAATTTTGGAGCACGGGTTTCTAGTAACGTTGGGAACCCCGTGACAGAGTTTATTTCAGTTCCGACCAGCGAGTCCCAAAAGCCCAATTTAGGCTAGATTTTAGGTCTAGTTTGGAACTTAGTATAATTCATACTATTAGACTCGTATTGACATATGAAATACTTTTACGCAAGTTTCAGATCATTCAGAGATGTTCGATATCAGTCGGAAGAGTATTTGCGAGCTTGCAGTGCTTAATCATCGGATGACAAGTAGGCTCCATGGGGCTATCCTGGGCTTATAGCTTTAATAATTGTACTAAATAGTATCTGTGGGTTGGGTAGCTAGGCGGTTATAAAGATCCCGTACCATTCCTTCGTCCGTTCCCTTGTTTATTTATATTTTGACATCCGATATATATATATATGGTGCCTATAACTTAGGAGTTGTTCAGTGATACCTGTGTAGGGCATATAAAATTGTTATTACATGATCATAAGTTGATATATACTTGTTAATAAGTTGTGCATTCATGACACGAGAGGTTGGGCCTAGGCTCCATTGAGAGTGCATTGGGGCTGAGTCAGTATTACCACCTAAGTATTGATTCATGATGAGTACAGACTGATTTTAGTAATAAAGATGGATAATGACATAAATTAATAAATGGTAATATTCTAATAATAACATAAGTAATAACCCTTATAATGGTTTTAGACTCGGCGCTGTATCGAGCACCCGATAATAATATTTTCACATGTTTTAGTCTAGGCTTTGCATCCTAGCACCGAAAAATATCATTTGACTAATAAATATTGGGATTTGAGACCAAACTGTTCGGCAGTGAGTACAACCGCTGGTACTTGAGTCCGTTGTCATACGACAGTGAGTACAACTTTTTGGCACTTACCACATTTGACGGTTATGAAGACATTAATGATACATTTCCCTTGAGGATATTGGTGATACAGTATATTGAGGAGTTGTACGCCTGATTTGCCAAGTACGGCTTGATGAAATGATTGATACTAGGCATAAGATGTCAGACTATTGAGGCTCTGAGATTTGGGATGTGAGGTTATGATTACGTTAGCGATCGTATGTGGTGACATACCTCCATGGACCTTGCCTCCGGGTTTTCACGTGACATGGAAAAGGGGGATAGGTTGGAGGCGAAATATACTAGGAATATTTAGGTTTGCCTTCCATGGGTTCTGTCTGCTGGACCTACGGGTACCGGAGGAGAAGCGTATGCAGGACTGGTTACTTCATGTGATTGTATTTACTTTTCTGCACTTGTTTTCTTCAGTGTACCCCTGATAGTATGGTGATACCTACGGGTGAGCGTGTTTCTGTGTACATTGTGCTTCTGTCTGAGAGACTTGTCAGTTTTTATTTGCATTACTTTATTATTCTTATTACTGCTTAATTGTTATTATTGGTTAATTGATACTTCGTATTATGTGGGATATTGTGTCTTATATTATCATTCATCCTTTACTTGAGTTTACCGGTATACCGTCCATGTTCTCCTCTTGTTTTCTTTTAACTCTTGGTTTATTATATTATTATTCATATATACTGTTGCGAAGATCCCGAGTACGTTTTCCTTTATTGCCTGAGATCCTATTATGTGATTAGCTAGCGATGCATGTCTATTTGTACTTGATTCTTACTTGAGTAGCTAACTTTCCTTATTGTACTATTTGCTTCTGTGACCTCTTTATTATACTTTGTTATTTACTGCTTTTATTATTGTTCTGTGCTTAGTGGCCCATCGAAGCCTACTGGGTACGGGTTGCTTCGACACCTTGTACTCATACTACATTTGCACATGTGCAGATCCGAGTACAGGTGCCCGACCGTGATTACAGATCGATGTTCATGCAGATTACACCTTACTTCAGAAATTCAGGGTGAGCTTGGCGTCTGGTTTTTCCTATCTCTTCGGCATTAGTATTTCTATTTGATTTCCATGTCGTTTTGGAGACACAATTGTATTAGACATTTTAATTTTTTGTTCTGTACTTACTGGTTTGTATGACACTGATACCTGGTTTTGGACATATTATTTTGACTCTATATACTTCCGCTTATTTCATTTATACACTGTTTACTGAACTTGTGCTTTCCGCATTTGATATAGTAGTCCTCCTCTTCGATTTCGGACTACGGGATTGGATCTCTTACTAGTGATATAATAGGTGTCATCATAATCCGCAAAATCGAATCATGACATTAAGCGAGTATCATTTTTTTGAGCTATATAAATTTAATTATTTGCTTAAACTGTACTCCTACTATTCCTTTTTTGTTGATGGATATACAAAATATATTTGCTTCAAAAATAGTTGTCAATTTATATCATAAGAAACAATTAATTATTTCTTTTTCAATTCTACCCTTGGTATATTGTGTAAAAAGAAAAATATTAATTAAAGATGAGCAATAAATAAGAATAACTTAGTCAAATTACATATTAGTTAATGTTTTTCTGAAGTATATGTCAATAAAAAATGTGATAAATATTAAAAAAAAAGAAGAAAGTATATTTTTATGGTTTTTTCATTAAAAGAAATTCAAATATACACCTGGCTTCCACGTCAAATATATATTTAGACCTCTGTAATTATTTAAAGACGCATTTGATATAATAGGATAATTAGTAAAGCACATTTATGAACCAATAATTACCCAGAGAAATATATGAAATAAATCACAAATATTAAAAGAATTTTTAACCCTTTCTCATTTCCTTTTTAATACTACTAGGAAAATAAAAACTTTGTAGTAATTTGCAAGTTTAAAGATTAAAGTTGTTTTTGATTGTTCGTGAAAACAATTCAACAAATGTTTATGGACAAAATTTATATGTACAATCAACTTTCTCAACTTGTAAGAGCCCGTTTCAATATGTGATACGAAATTATAATATAAAGTTAAAATTTTATTTAAAAATATAATTTAATTTTTTTAAATTATATTTTTTTTCATAAATGTGAACCTTCACAAGTTGTAAGAATATTAAATTTTCTTCACTTCTTATATAATGTTATAAATGAGCAAATCATAATTCATAAATACCATATAGTAATATCTCAAGATACTTCATTAATATATTATATATTTTTATATTATTTTATAAATAAATAATTACGATTAAAATTTTTTAAATACACATAATTTATAAAGTTTTATCGGTCAACAATAATAATAACTATTTATTCTTTAGTATAATTATTTATAATTTTTTGACACAGAAGATGAGTTTTTTTATAAAATATAAACTAATTTAAAAAATTTAAAATCCCAAATCTTAATTTACATGCGAAATCTTATATCTAAACACTAGCTAAACCAAAATGAATTCTGTGAAAACCTCATAAATAAAAAGAAAAAGAAATGAAAAGTGATTGGCGCCAATAAATATGAGCATTGTTGTTGAATAATAACTAAGCTCCTAGGGTTTAAGGAAGCTGAAAATGGCGGAGACAATGTCGTCAATGGACATCGACTTGAAACCAAACAAGGGCAAAAACGTAAGCTCCATTGCTGAACCAAAATCAGTTCCTTGGGTCGAAAAGTTTCGTCCTCAGTCCCTCTCTGACGTCGCTGCTCATCGCGACATCGTTGAAACAAGTAAAATTTCTTAATCTCTCTATATTACTCCCTTTGTTCACTTTTACTTGGCTTTGATTAATTTAATATTTTAAAATTATTCCATGTTTGAAAACTATACTAAAAATATTTTAAGTTAGTAGTAATTCTTTTCATAAAAAAGTACATTTTAGAGGGGGTGTTAGTGATTTTTGACGGAACAATTGATGTTCTTTTTTGGGTAAAAGTTGATAGGCTTGCGAGTAGTAATAGATTGCCGCATTTGCTGCTTTATGGACCTCCTGGAACTGGAAAGACATCTACCGTTCTTGCTCTTGCTCGGAAGTTATATGGGTATCAGATGCATAATATGGTTTTAGAGCTGAATGCCTCTGATGATCGTGGGATTGACGTGGTGCGCCAGCAGATTCAGGATTTTGCTAGTACTCAGAGCATCTCATTTGGGTAAGCTTTTTCTATAATCACTTATCTTCACACTGATATAGTTGCTGCCGTGTGACTAAGAGGTCATGTGTTCAAGTCGTGAAAGCAGCCTCTTGTAGAAATGTAGGGTAAGGTTGCGAACAATAAATCCTTGTGATTCGACCTTTTCGCGGAACCGGCTCATAATGGGAGATTTAGTGTGTTTGGTTGAGTGCCCTTATCTTCTATGTATTGGCGGAGTCAGAAGTTTTACTAAGGGATTCAAAATGTCAAAAAGTAAACCTACGAAGAATATAATTTAACCTTACATAAATAGTGTAATTTTTCGCCGTTAGGGGTTTGGATGAACCCCTTTGGCAATACTTGGCTCCGCCTCTTCTTCCGTGTGCTCAAATGGTGGTGCATATTCGTGAATTTTCTATATAAAGTATACAAGCAATGAAGTGGGTTAATGAACCATAAGGTCTAAGGTCTCAAGTTCAAATTCTAGTGGAGAAAAAAACACTTGGTGATTTTTTCCATCTATTCTAGCCTTAATTAGCCTTAATTGACACCGTTACTTGGTATCTGATGCAAGTGGGAGGTAACACGCATCATGTGGATTTAGTCGAGATACGCAAAAGTTGGTCCTGACACCACGGTATTCAAAAAATAATGTGTAACATTCAACTCAATCCCTAACCTATATACATGTATAGGCACATTAATTTACCAAATTGTCCTATACTTAGTCTTGTAATGTTATCGCACTATTCTCATTCTGTCTCTGGCATTTCGTGAGACTAAAAAAAATGGCAAATGGGACTATTTGCTAGATGAGTTAAGGTGTCATCTTTACTTATATAGTGAAGTAAATCGGAGCTTAACTTTGTAGTGCAAAATCGGCGGTGAAGTTAGTATTATTGGACGAAGCAGATGCAATGACAAAGGATGCACAGTTTGCTTTGCGTCGAGGCAAGAAATTACCCTTTCTCATGCTACACTTAATAGCTGTGCTTTACTTGCAAAGCTGATTGTTGTGGGATTATTCCTTTGCAGTGATTGAGAAATATACAAGAAACACTAGGTTTGCCTTGATATGTAACAATGTCAACAAGGTTATTCCTGCCTTACAATCACGATGTACACGATTTAGGTTTGCTCCACTTGATGCAGTTCATGTCTCTGAGCGGCTGAAACATGTTATTGAGGCTGAACAGTGAGTTCCATTTTGTCTTTGAAGTTAACTCTTTGCTATACTGTTTTGTGTGTACTTCATGTTGCTCAGTCCCTTGGCAAAATTTGTTAATCAAAATGCGACCCTGTACTCTTCTGTGATGGGTAACTGATGTAGTAATTGGAAATATTTCATTTCATTTCTTTCTTCATTCCTCTCATGTTCCTTTTTTTCTCCGTTTTGGTTGAGGCATTGTCATGCCTTAGGTCCCAAGCCCATCAGATTAACGGAGTTCATACAGCACTAATAGCATACTCGTAAGGAAAAAGCTAACTAAACTAGCAATTAATGTGCACTTACCAATATGTTTCCCGTGGTTCCTAGACCAATCGTTTGACCAAATATGGTGGTCAGGCCCATGCAACTAGTAAAATACATAGATCTAGTGAATAAGATATAGAAGATTCACGCAAATTTCTGTTGACATGCAACAAAAGTTCAAGGTATCTTGAAATGCAAGCAGGTAAATGTAACTATAGTCATGATGGCTAATGGCTCAGCAAGAAACAAATATTCATATATTCAAGTTTTTAGAGTTTTTTCGTCAGTCCAATCTGACATGTTTGAAGGCAGCTGAGGTGATTACCACTTCTTTGTTGTCATAGTGTGGCATTGAGAAGTAAAATATGACCTCATGACGTTGTCCTTCAGTTTTCAGGTAATTGTGCATCTTATAAGAACCAATCTAGAGTCGTATGTTCTATCCTCTTAACTAGATAAGAAAGTTATCTAAGTACGAGTATTCTGATTTAAACAATTTTGGGAAATCAATATGAGAAGAATGCTATGGATTGTTTGATATATCTTACCATATCTACATGTTGTGGTACCCAATGATTGAATTACAAACAACTATTCTACTTGGCATACTCTCCAGACGTTTCTTGGAACACTGACAACTAAAATTATTAGTCCTCAAACTACCTTGAAATCCAAATAAAGTTATGGATACTTACTCGCTACTATATTATGGACCTTGGGAAAGTCCATATTGCTGCTATTTAATTATTTTCTTAGCATGCTTTCCTGAGAAAGCGGATTTGATATCACAATTGTTAAAAATGTCATAGTTACTCTCCAATCTATCTAGTCTACACTATCATTCTTTTGTCAGTCTATCACATTGTTTTCTTATAGGCTTGATGTCCCCGAGGGTGGTTTAAAGGCACTTGTACGATTGAGCAATGGTGACATGCGAAAAGCTTTAAACATTTTGCAGGTTCAAACTCCTCATCTATTTTATCCTCATTTAGATTATTTGTTGATTTCAGTTATTGTGGTCAGAGATTCCAAATCATGTATCAGTCAAGTTCCTTTCTTTTTACAATATGCTGGTCGAGATCTTGCTCGCTTCTCTAGCCTAACAACCCACTCCCAACACAGAAAGCAAAAACAAGAAAAAAAGGAAAATTTGTCGGAGGAGCTATCAATCTTCATGATTGCAGTTATAAATGAAAGATTTATTGATTGCAATTGACCAAGCTGTCAATTGGTTTTATGGAGAACTCTAAGGACCTAAAGTAACTCATTGTACCCTATTCATTTATGGGGAAAAAATTGAAATTTTATAGTTACTTAGATCCATCGCTTAAGCATTTTTCCTTGAGAACTAGC
>JBDJHY010000097.1:7708924-7722285 GCA_039654485.1 Withania somnifera
TGATTATGTAAAGTTTTAATATATGGAGTGTTGTATTTAGAGTCTATTTCTCGATTGCGGGATTTTCGGTAGTGTTGAATTAAATTATTTTAATTTATTTAATATTTCAATTGTGTTAGCGTACCAAATTATGTTGAAAATTTATTATTTTAAGGTGTAGGTTTTATTAAAAATAATTTTCTATAAATTTTTGTGTATTTTAATTATTGTAAATGTTTTATATTAATTTATACGATGCCTAATTGTTTTAAAACCAGGAGAATAAAGATCCCCCCCCCCTAAAAAGTGACATCACTGCCACCTCCTTATTAATATATTATATATATATGTAAATGTCAGTACTAGTACTTTAGTTGTTCGTTGCTCTAGAAAAAGAATAAGCAGAGAACATTGCCTCTTCTTTCTCAATCAGCAACCTTCCATTTCAGGTTGATTTTGGGGGGTTTCACTCTGTGAAAGCTCGGTATCTTGGTTCCTCGTGTGTTTCTATCCGGTAATTCTCCATTTTTACTATAATTTTAATGTTTTTCTATAGTAAGCATATGGTTTAGGGCTTATATTTTTAATTTTACCCGTGGAATTGAACACTAATTTGTGCGCGAAGAGCTACATGGTCGGATTTTTTGGGGGGATAGGCTTGTGAAGAAGCAAGCTTATCCCCGCCCCGACCAGCAACTGCTAGGTTTCCCCATCTTTTCTAAACTTCCCCCGGTCATCTCCTCTCTCCTTCGGACCCTCTACCTCTACTTCCCTTCTGCTCATAAACAACCTTCCAGCAAGGAGAAAGAGATAAAGAAGAAAATTTTCAAATTCCCACAAATGGTTTGAATAAGCATCGATCCCCATAGTGTGTTTTTTGTGTTGACATAATTATTTCCTAATTTTGAGCTGTTAGGGTTTGGACTCCATTTTTGGTTGAGACTTTGGCCCTACTATTTATATAACAATATGGGTCTTATCTTACTCGTGTTGACTCGTTGGTCATATTTTTGATATCTCACTCATATTAGAAATTTGTGCGGAGATTTTGACTCGTTGGACGCGCTTTTAGAATTTCTCTTAGGCAGCCAGGTAGGCTAAGTTTATTGCATTATTAATATAGCATTTATATTGGTAAATTGCCAGTTCGGGGTTGAGATACTAGTCTGGAGCCCCATTATTGTTACACTTTGGCCTACAACCATTTTTGCTGGTCTTATCGCTCGTTACTCGACCTTGGAACTATGTGAGCCCCACCTGCATGTTTCACGCCGACTCTGGACTGCAGTATGGTGGGAGAGGAGTAACACTTTTGATGCGTATTATCTATACGCAGACCCTGGACCGTAGTGAGGTTGGGGAGGGGATTATACTAGTGATTAGGGCTTACTAGCCATCCCACGGATTTGCTGTTTGGTGGCCTAGAGGCCGATCCTATGTAGACTACTTATTTTCTTTTAAAGTGTATGTGTTGTCAATATAGTGATACTGTGATTATTACTTTCTTCTGTTGTTGTGTGATACTTGATAAAGCAAGGTTATGGGTTGACTAGGGGAAACTGGACTTGACCTGTTTCTCCTGCTATGCATATTTATGGGTTCGGACTGGGATTTGATATTCCTGTCGGATGATTATGCCATTACTTGGAATTTGTGAAAGAGTGTATGTGGGATTGGTTCCCTCCACAAACTCTCCGACCTAGGTCAATACATCGATGCCCGCGATGCTGCGTAGCCTGGTTGGAGGGGTATACTGGCGGGGGAAGGGTACTTATACAGATAGAGATCTTCTGTGGATGTTTTTCACGTCCTGGTGGGACCCGAGTTATATATATGGTTCTGCAGTGCCATGGCTCACAAAGGGAGATAACGTCTAGATATTGGGGTATCCTGTAGCATCATTTGACCAGTACTTTCTGTGTATACTAGTTGTTAGTGTACTTTTGAGATTTACCTGATATTGTTTATTCGTAGTTTCACCTGGTTATGGTTTCACTGAGGATTCAGGTAAGTGACATGCTGTTTGACTATTTGTGAGTTGATTATGCTAGTTTTTTGTTGCCCTTTCTTTAGTATTGATCGCCTTTTACCTTATTTATACTAATTCAGTCGGCCGATGCCTACTGAGTACCCATTGTTTTGGTACTCACGCTACACTTCTGCATCCTTTTGGTACAGATCCGGGCACGAGTTAGCAGCGGGGTCATGATCGAACCTGATAGGGCTGTGTTGTTCCGGAGATACGGTAAGCATCAGGCGTCCTTGCTGCTCCTGGTCTTCTTTTGTGTTGGAGTTGTTTCATTTCCGGCTTGGGATAGCTTTTGTATATATATATATATATATATATATATATATATATATCTTTGAGGTCATGCAGACTTGTATTCTGTTCTGGTTATATATATTTATAGTAGCTCATCGGCCATGACACCAAGTTTGGGGGGCGGGGGTGTTTCTGTTGGTTTGTTGAGTTGCCTCTTCTTTCTCTTCTTGATTTCTCTTCTGGTTATAGGTACTGGCCCACCGCTACTCGCTATGAGCCAGAGATTAGGTTTGTTTACAGGTGAGATGTAGACGTCATCACTTTTCGATTTTCAGGTCGTGACAAATTTATGGTACTCCTTAACTTTTAAAATATATTTTTCTCTTACCATATATTTTAGTATTATTGAATTTTAAATATAATAAGAATAACTAAATAATAATTGTAGAAACAAATGAAAAGACCGTTTTATCTATCCAAAAGTCTAGGATAAAAAGTCCAAATCACTTTTTTAGGGCCTTTACACTTTTATTATACTTCCTCCGTTTTAAAAATAACAACCAACTTTCCTTTTTAGTCCGTTTAAAAAAGAACAGTCTGTTTTCTTTTCTTTTTTTGGCAATATTATTGTTCCAACTTTCCAAATGACATATTTAAGACCACAAAATTTAAAAGTATTTTGACACATTTGACATAACTTTAATTTAAGACAACAAAATTTGAAAAATTTCTTTATTTTCTTAAACTTGATGTCAAATTAAAATAGGTCATTCTTTTTTATATAGAAAAAGTAGTATAAATAAATAAATAGTTCAAGGAAAGATACTAGGGATTTTCTCCAAAAATTCACTAAGAGCTATTTTCATCCAATATCAAAACTAATTAATGTGAAATAAGCGTGTCAAATGACTATTAATTCGAGGACTAACTTAATACATAATAATAATTACCTAATTATATTGCCCCTAAGTAAGGCCTAAAATAAGAAAGGACGACCAAACTAATTATTTCTGCAGTGTCACACTTTTTTTATCCACGGTCGTAGCCTTTGCAGATTTATAAATTTATTTTTAAATTTATATTTATTTATAAATTATTTAGTTTTATTTGGAAAAGATCTTAATTAACACAAGAAATCCTTACAGAATCTTGGAATTCGTGTATTTCCTCATTCGAATATCTTTTGTAAACTTTTCTTGACGGACAAGTAGGACTTTAGTTAATTATTATTTACTATTTACTAATTAAAATATGAGCCACGATAGTAAAATTCAATCAATTTTATAATCGATTGAAGGTGGAAGTTTATAACTTAGTACTAAATTATACTTCTTTTTTTTTTTTTTTTAAAAAAGGAACTTTTGTCTTTGAACTAGTCGTAGCTATTAAAACGCTAGTATATTTATTACCAACCATCCGTTCTAAATTTATACTTAAAACTAATTTATGTCAATTTCTCTCTCTCTCTCTCTGTCTTTGCGTGTAATTCTTTTTTCCCAATTATTTTGTGTGTGTGTTTGTTCCATGGCAGATCATTCACGGGCTACATCTCATGAGTTTTGCAGCAGTTTTGGATTTGGAAGTGTTTGTAAAGTTTGCAAATCCTTCGTCTCCATTTTATCTCCAAAGAGAACACATCAACAAGATCAAAAGCCCAAATCTAATCATCATAAGGTAAATTATATCTTCTTCAATTCCAATTGTTTATGCCCATGGATGTTTCATAAAGTTAATTATGTTTTAAAAAGAAATTGGAAAGGATGGATGGATCTCATAATTTTTAACAAACACAAATTAGACATATGAAACCAAGATAGAACAACAGCAATTCAATATTTGCATTTGTTTGAAAAATCCTAGATCATCACGTGAAAAAAGAAAAGTTTCTAATTCATCTGGGATTTAAATTTGATGAATTCAACTTGTATGATCCCATCATTGAATCCATACAAGTTTTGTGAACCTAATATTTGTTAGTAAAATTTTTGTAATTTTCCATATATACATAGGATCCGTCCCTGACATTGCATTCCATGCAGATGTTAATGTTTGTTTTTTTTTAATAATCAAATTGCAGGTAACTGTAAGAAAAGGTAGTGTTGATGAAGATGTTGAAGAACTTAGACATAAGCATAATGGAAGACTCCAAGGAATTGGACTTAATAATAAACACCAAAGCAATGAACATTATTACTACACAAATTCTCCCATTTCAAGTCCTCCTGGTTCAAGAAGCACTAGCCCTTCTCGACTCTCCAGGACATTTTCTCGAATTTTTCGGACCACAAGCGTAAAGAATCACAATGTTGTTCATACCAATAATGGCAATGGTGGAGGTGGAGGCAATGTACCGGCATTACCAAGCACATTCGCGCGTAATGTCAGTCGTACCCATGATAGTCATGTTAACATGACCTCTCATGCAGCTATGAAATCATTTTCGCAGAGCATGAGCCTGCGGAATGCTGGTACTGAAGCACCAACAACCTCAGCAACATCACCAGTTCCATTATCACGTAATATGAGTCGGAGAAGCTCAACTCAGATAATGTTTTCCAATTCGACTGGATTGGTAAAGCCACCACCTACGGAAGAGACACTTGAATGCACCTTAGATGAGTTGTGCTTTGGGTGTGTCAAGAAGATCAAAGTCACAAGAGTTGCAATTACACATAATGGGTAAGCGTTTACTACTCTTTTATTTTCTAACCTAGCTTGTGGATATCAAACTTCAATTTGTTTGGCATACTTTAACTAGAATCGAATAAAATTCACAAATAGCCACTTTTTAGTGTCTGCAGTGAGAAAGCATTGCTATTGTCACGGAGTTTCAAATTTCAGAGCTGGATCTCTGCCATCTCCAAGAAGGGAATTTGAAACTCCACGACAATGGTCATCTTTCTAAAAATAAGGCTGAAAAGTGACCAGTGGGCATTATTTCTTCTAACATTTGTGTGGCCATGAACTTGTGAATATTTTGGTCCTAAACATTTTAAAACACTTAAGTGGCTATAAAAGCTCCTTACTCAGAAACATAGAAGGGTATCATTCTTTAACTAAAAGACTAAAAAATAAATAGTGTCAACAAAGTGGAACAAAGGGAGTATTATTTATTTAATTCCATTGTTTGCATAAACAAGCCTCTTAAGTTAGAAGCATATGCTTACTATCATATTCGCTGAGGGATGTATCCTCTGTTTTTTTTCTAATAGGCTAACAGAAGAAGAGGAAGTATTAACAATTAAAGTGAATCCAGGATGGACAAAAGGGACAAAAATAACATTTGAAGGCAAAGGTAATGACAGGCCAGGCACTTTCCCAGCAGATGTAATCTTCGTAATAGCTGAAAAAAGACACCATATGTTCAGGAGAAACGGTGAGAATTTGGAATTAGCAGTTGAAATCCCACTGGTAAAAGCTCTTACAGGTTGCAGTATTTCCATACCTTTGTTGGGTGAGGAGAAGATGAGTTTAACAGTTGATGATGTTATATGTCACGGTTATGAAAAGATTATAGAAGGACAAGGGATGCCTAAGCCCAAAGAGGAAGGAAACAGAGGGAACTTGATTGTCACTTTCTTAGTAGCATTTCCTACTGAACTTAGTGAGGAACAAAGGGCTGATGTAGTAAGGATTTTACAAGATTGTTGTTGAGGGAACTGATTTGGTCATTCTATCTTCTAGATCCTTTTTTGGTGTATGTTGTTGTTATTGGTGATTGTGAACTTAACTTGCGAGTAATGCATGCTGTTAAAATGGTGCTTCATTTTCCTTAACAAAGGAAAGGAGACTTTTTGCAATGGCTTCACAGGTATTCCGGAATTTTACCACTGGATGTGTATGTTGTAGGTTCCATTTTCTGAACTAGTTCACTTTTAACCATTTATGGCTAACTATTCAAAAGTCTCTAGTAACCTTTTATTTCCCCCTTTTTGTTCGCTCAGTTTAAAATTTGGGATGGCAACGAAATTGAGTAGGTTAGGTTCCTTGGACAATGAATTTAAAACCTAGAGCTATCACTAACATACACTGGCCTTTCGCCTGTTTTAATCATTTCTAGAAAAGTAAAAAGAAACATAATTCATGACATAGTTGGTGTTATGATGGTAGATACTACTCAAGCTATACAATGAAGTACACAATACACAAATGCGTTGCTATTCAGCTATGGAAAAAAGAGAATCTACCTGTCAGTAGTGTCTTATTTTCTCCTAATACCATCCTACTCAAGAATCCCATATATAAAATAGCGCACAAACCACTTCTCCACCCGGTCTTTGAAAAATACTTATTGTCATGGAATTTCAAAATAAAACATGGGAATTCCAAAGTAGCTAATTCAATCCCACGATCCAACCAGACTGCATGAACTCACCCTAGCACCCATCAAAGTACAGTACCTTTTTCAGTTAATGTGATGGAGATAGACTTCTTTGGTAACAAAAAATCATTATTCAAGAATTGTATCAAGAATCCAAAATGGTTAAATAAGAATACAATTTCAAGAAATTCTTCGATAAGTCAGTTTACTATTTACTGAAACAGAAGCACAAGAGTAGGTATTTATGACAGAAAAAGTGTTAAATTATTACAAATAACCCAGCTCTTCTAGCATACCTAATCAGGATAGCCAACTAGCATTAGTCCTCTCTTCGAAAAGCATTAGATAATTAACCTCAATACGTAGATGATTTGGAATCCAAATATTGATCATATTAGCAATGTCAACACAGTAGGCATTGGATAGTATGAATAAACATAACCAGCAGTAAACTATAATGAAAAATGGAATTTGACAAGTAAAATTCTATTATTTTTAGTAACTAGATAATATTAATATTTATACAAGAAAAAAAAAACAAATATATAGTAACATAGGGAGATATTATAAAAGAAGTGACTTAAAATTGTGAATGTAATTAATGCCTCCAGGGTGGAACACTCTGATAATACTACTAGGATCCCAACGGATAGAAAGCTTAGATGTATACACCAGAAATTTCAGATACAAATTTTAAATGAAACTTTTACCACCCAATCAATGCACGAATTAGCCCGAGTAGATCACTCTTTAATAATGCTTTGAGGAATCGCGCCTTCCCAGGTGTATAAGGTGGATATCTTTGCAGGTATATCCCCAGCAAAACTCCGATGTAGAACTGCCTTCTTGTGGCTGAAAGAATCTAACGAGAATCTACAATGGTATGATCCCATTCCACTTTCCCCAACTCTTCCAAAAGGAAGAGAGGAAACTACAAGCTGCACGATACGAATATACAGTTCATCAAAAGATTTGATAAGTGTATTTCATCATGTATAAATCAGATTAAATGATGAAATCCAGCAGCATGGCACACAATTAACATGCAAAATTTTTTGTACACTTTAGATAATCCTTAGAATCGTAATTAAGAAATGTTCAGATACTCTATCCTCACTCCCAATAACAAATTATTGAGATATACTTAAAAGTACATTTGGACACTAATTATTTTTACCTTCACTACTTTTCTAGATCCCAAGAATCTATTTTGAAAATAATTTCTGCCTCCTTCTGAAGTATTACTTTAAGATTAATGCTTCAGACAATGTTTCCAATTTCATTTTCAACTTAAAAAAATCTTAATTGAATCTCCCCTAGGAATAATCTTATGGATTATCACTTTGAATCTTCCCCAAACTAAACCCTATGAAAAGATAACTATCCACAATTTCATATTTTCTTGTAGACTATAATAGTCAGAGAAAGCTTGAGATCAGCACGAAGACTTAAAAGTATATTACTGTGATAATCTCAGTGCAAGTCTCCAAAGTAGATAAATAAGAAATTTAAGTTATTTTAGCACAAGTCAATTTAGAAAATTTGGGCATGTAAAACAACCTAAGATCACTAGCCATATCACAATCATAAATATAATAACCTAGTCTACACTGCTATTATCTGGAAGTACTCAGTGCATTTGGGGTCCTCTGACAGACGGGGCATAGACGTTTGCCCCACGACACCCTTGGGTGCTTATACTTTAAGGGAACAACTTGCAGCTATAGTTCCTCAACCAGTTTTTCTTATTCATCTAGTCCCACCCCATCAGCTAACATTAGCCCATATTCCCACTCAGATATTGCCTATTTCAATTGTGGCTCCTATTTTTGCACCTCATTTGGTGATGGCAGATTCAGAGCTGAATCTTCTGACTAGACTTTTGTGATTAGATCCCTCTTGGTTCACTGAAGTTCCGACGGAGAATACCTATGAGTTTATTGCTGAGTGTGAGGATAGGTTGAGAAACCTAGGTATTTTGGAGACTCATGGACTAGCCTGCACCACCTATCAGATGCGTGGTGCATCTAAATAGTGGTGGAGAGCTTTTACAGTCAAAACCAGCAGAGTCATCTCGGCTGACTTGGAGTAAGTTTTGTGAGATATTTATGAGAAAGTTTGTTTCTACGGATGAGACAGAGCACCAAAGAGTGGAGTTCAAATAGCTAGAGTAGGGGATGATGTCTGTATCCGAGTATAAGTCCCGTTTCCTTCATCCCTTGGTTTATGGTGTTGAGTTCATGAATACTGAGGGGAGAGAGTTCATAGATTTTCCTTGGTTTGAGGGGCATAATTCATGAGGTAGTTGCTCTATTAGTTTAGAACGTACAACCACTTCAGGAAGTAGTTGACCACATTTATTCTATAAAAACCTTTTATTGTGAGTCACGACAGTACATCAAGAGGAGGCAGAGGCAGTAGGGAGGTTATAGTGGGTCCCGTTTTGGGGGTTGTGGTCAGTAGCCGTATGCTCAGGGTCAGTCCAACAAGATAGTTCAGGCCTCACTTTATAATACAGGGCCTCCTCAGAAGAGTTTCCGTGCACCTCTTTTAATGCAACTTTTATAAGGTCCTGGGTCTTCCAGCCATGGTGGTCAGTCTGGTTCTTGCTGTGGTTCTTGTTGGGTTAGGAATTCAGGGCCATGTGTTTGAGTGTGGGGTTGTCAGTCATTTTGCTAGACATGCCCTCAGTGGTGTAGTCTTTAACTTGTTCTAGTATTTGTTTAGCCATTGATAGTAGTTCCTTTATGGCTAGAGGTGGGGCGCAAGGTGGTTCCTGTGATGGAGGACAACTGGTAGGGGCGGTGGGCATGGTAGTGGTCATCCTTTTGGTGATCGTAGTTATATGATATACCAGGTAGGCTAGAGGTGGAGGCCTCAATTTTTGTGATTACAGGTATGATTTCTGTGTGTTTGAGTTATCTAGTGAGATGCTATCTGTGCCTGTGCTTGTTGATACCTCAGTAAGGGATTCTTTAGTAGTGGGTTGAGTTATGAGGTCCTGACTAGTTTCTGTGGGTGGATTGGATACTCTAGCTGGCCTGTTGTTTCTAGATATGATAGATTTCGACGTTATACTGGGCATGGACTAGTTATCCCCTTATTGTGCAGTTTTGGATTTCTATGCCAAGACTGTTACCTTAGCTGTGCCTAGCGGATCTCTGGTTATGTGGCAGGGTTCTATTGTCCACACACCAACAGGGATCATCTCTTGCCTTTAGGCCAGGAGGTTAGTGGTGAGAGAGTGTTTTGATTACTTAGCTTATGTTCGTGATGCTTGATCTGACACTCCAACTCTTGAGTCTATTTCGATTGTTTCTGAGTTCTTAGATGTGTTTCTGACCAACCTACCAGGCCTTCCACTCGAGAGGGACATTAAGTTAGCCATTGAGGGCGCTAGGTGTATTTTGATTACTCCTTACTGTATGGCACCTGCCGAGTTGAGGAAGCTGAAGTTTTAACCCCAGGATTTACTAGATAAGGGGTTTATCACTTCGATTGTATCTCCGTGTGGTGCGCTATTTCTGTTTGTTAAGAAGAAGGATGGTTCATTTCAGGTGTGTATTGATTACCGACAGCTAAACAGGTATCTGATGCTGAGCATTGATGGTTTTTTTTTACCAGCTTCATGGTGTAATAGTGTTTTCTAAGATAGACTTGAGGTTAGGGTACTATCAGTTAAGGATTCGGGCGGAGGACATCCTGAAGACAGCGTTTAGGACTCATTATGGCCATTATGAGTTTTTGGTTATGTATTTTGGGTTAACCAATTCCCCAACATCATTTATGGACCTGATGCATAGGGTACTTAAGCCCTACTTGGATTCATTTGAGATCGTATTTATGGATGACATTCTGGTGTATTCATAGAGTAGGTCTAAGTATGAGGAACACTTGAGATTAATAGACTCTAAGAGAACAATAACTTTATGCCAAGTTCTCAAAATGCAAGTTTTTGTTGGAGTCTGTAGCATTCTTAGGACATGTGGTATGGATGGGATTATGGTGGACCCAGTAAAGATTCAAGCAATGCGTTATTGGACGATACTGGCTTCTTTTTCTGAGGTTCATAACTTTTTTGGGTTAGCAGGTTACTACAATCAGTTTGTTGAGGGGTTTTCGTCGATTGCGGTGCCTTACGCTCATTGACTAGGAATGATTTGGATTTTCAGTGGTCAAAGGATTCTGGGTCAAGATTTTTGAGATGTTATCTTATGGGGTTCTGTGTGAGATTTATACTGACTATAGTATCCTTCAATATATTATGTGCAAGCGAGATCTAAATTCTAGGATGCGGAGGTGGATTGAGGTACTGAAGGACTATGATATTGCCATTCTATATCATCCAGTCAAGGCTAACGTGGTGGCTGATGCCTTGATCCAGAAGGCAGTCAGTAGGGGTAGCTTAGTAGCCTTGGCAGGTTTTTGAGAGGTCGTTGGTGTTAGCTGTTCAGTTCTTTGCCAGTCAGTTGGTTAGGTTAGATTTGACGGACCCTAGTAGGGTTTTGGCTTGTGTTGATGGTCGATCTTCCTTGTTAGATAAGATTCAATAGTGCCAGTTTGAGGATTAGTATTTGGTTTCCTTATGTGATCAAGTATTAGTTGGAGAGGCTGACAGCGCTTCTATTGATTCAGATGGATTTCATCTTCGGTATAATGGTTATATTTGTGTGTCGTAGGTCAGTGGGTTGGTTCAAATGATTTTGTATAAGGCTCACAACTCCAGCTATTTGATTCATTCGGATGAAGCTAAGATGTACCGTGATTTGCATTAGTTAATTGGTGGAGTGGTATGAAGGGAGATATTGCAAAGTATGTGTCCCGGTGTTTGAACTACCAACAGGTTAAGTTTGAGGGCCGACTTTCAGATGGGTTGATGCAGAGACTCCCCCCTCCGAGATAGAAGTGGTAGCGTGTGACTATGGATATTGTTTCAGGTTTGTCGTGGACTAAAAGAGGTTATGAAACTATCTGGGTTATTTTTGATAGGTTGACTAAGTCAACACACTTCATCCTTATTCATTCTTCCTATAGTGTTAAGTTTCTGGCTCATATCTACCTTCATAAGGTGGTTTGGTTGCATGTGGTTCCTGTGTTTATCATTTCTAATGGAGGCACACAATTTTCCTCATAGTTTTGTAGGTTTATTTTTGAGAGATTTGGGTACGGAGGTTCAGTTGAGCACAACTTTTCATCCGCAGATCGATGGTCAGTCCAGTAGGATATTCAGGTGCTAGAAGATATGTTGAGAGCGTGTGTATTGGACTAAATACGACTATGAACCATTCTAAATTATCTTAATACCATCCTCTATATTTGTAAGGTGGATACACAAGTGAGCAACCTATGCAATCCAAAGCCAATTATTTTTTTCCTCCTCAACATTGACCATGCTATCCATGGATAAAATGTTAGGGGCATCAGCTACAATATTGGACTTACCTGAACGGTAAAGCTTCGGGTAAAGCACACTCACTTCATTATCCTTTAGAAGATCAAGCCACATCCTCTGAAGAATATTCAAATCGTTCTAACTAAAAATATATTAGAGGCTCTTATGATCAAGGAACACATCAACATACACACCATAAAGATAATGAAGCCAAGTTTTCAAAGCAAACATAATGGTCTCTAAATCAAAGTGATATAATATCATTCATTGCCAATTATGCTAAACTGACACTTGCAGTATTTGATGTGTTACTCGAAAACATGTCAAACTTAAGGATTACAGAGAGCCAATTGGATGGAATCTTTAATCTTTTCAAGTGCCTTAGAGATTTTCATCACCCAAAATCCCAAGTCATGATGTCACCTGTCTTAACCCAACCTAGACGGGAAAGTTTGTATAATTTTAAAAGGGTAAATGCAGAAAGTAATGAATCAACAAGAAGAAAAGAAGGTATAATGTAAAAATTCATCTGCAAAACCACCCAGAATCTGGTGTCATAGTGTACAAGCCTCTAAATAAGGGATAAATATCCAAAGAAAATATATAGTCTCAAATGTTTTTGATCCTCAAGTAGGTTCTAATACATAAATACAAAGAGTCCATGCATCTACCAGATGACAAACAACTACCTTGACTCTCATGACTCACAACCTCAGACCTGACTGGAAGGGAAAGTGATCAAACTCCTCCGGATTTTGAACCTACACAAATATACAAAGAAAGGAAGTGAGTACCAAATAAATAAAAGGTACTTAACAAGTATATTTGTCCCTAAACTAAAACAAAATAATGAAAAAACTCCAACTATACTGGTTATCCCAACCACAATCCTTCAGACTACAAGCTGCAAATCAAATCGTAGCCAACATTTCATAATGAAAAGTAAATAATAGATGCAAGTAATAGGGACGATAATAGTAATAATAACTAAGGGAAATCAAAATAAAACCTCAAAATACAGTATCTTTAATAACCAAATATGTTTCCGCACCGGGATGATGTCAACAAGTCAGTACAATCAACTCAACAATGTATCAACAACTAGTAAATCACTCTAAGTCATACTAAGTATAGTATCATACCCTTAGCCCATTAGAAGGCGTGACTCCCTTCTTGAGTCCATCTCATAACTCATGGTCTAAACCCACTCATTATTTCGTGGCCTTGTAGGCAGATTCTATAATACCTCATTACTTTCCACTTTATAAGCCTGATTGCGATAGAAAGGGTACATATACAATTAAGAGTTGGACTCGTGAAACAAACACTAACTAGAATAGGCCAAGGTAACCAAAGGAACAATACCCAATTCTATAACCATATCAGTCCTTACCTCGCAAGTCTAA
>JBDJHY010000097.1:7722385-7740122 GCA_039654485.1 Withania somnifera
AGACTTTAAAAATTTATGGCAAAAAACTTTCCTGGTTGAAGGAATACTGAATTTTAGCTTTATTTTGGTTTTGTTTGTCTATGCAATGAAGTTTATAGAAAAGTTCTCTAGTTATGAGTTGGCTGTTTCTTGTGCTATCTGTGTTCCAACGTCTAATGAACCGGAAGGCGCCAAATTTTAGTTTCTTATACTGTGAATGGATCATGTTGCAGTTATAGGTAGGGGTGCAACCGAGCCGGGCTGGTCATGAGTCGGTGTTTGGCTCGTTAAGGGCTCGTTAGTAAAGTAAATGAACCAAGCCCGAGCTTGATTTTACGATCGTTAATTTAAACGAGCCGAGCTTGAGCAGAGTGATATTCGGCTCGATTTCTTGTGCCATCTGTGTTCCAGTGTCTAATGAACAGGAAGGCGCCAAATTTTAGTTTCTTATACTGTGAATGGAATCATGTTGCAGTTATAGGTTTAACGGAAATGATTTTGCTTTAGCTCGCTGTATGATGCTTCTGAACGGGTAGTGCCCCCTCATTGTGTATACCAATTAGGGTAATCAATATCTTATGAACTATGACTATAATTGAACTGAATTAGTATTGTATCCTCATCAGCAACCCAGTATGGTGCATGTTTTGATGTCAGTGTTTGGATTGTATTTGCTAAATCCTATTCTTTATAATTTTTCCCAACTGTAAAAGTTTTGCGAACAGTGGATGGCTTACCAGGGGAAAAGTTGAAAGGCAATCATGTTAAATGACCTCAATGGAGTTGAAGGAAACGGTCAGAGTGCACGCATATACCTGTCTAACTGACTTACCTCCTTGCGTAACTAATTTGAAGTTTCTTTATTAGCAACCTCAATTGGTGCTCTGAATCTGAATGGTCCATATTTTAGGCTCCTGGGTACATTTGTTTACTTTAAGATTTAAGTACTTATTTGGTAATATCATTAAGTGGTAATTTGTATGGAAAATTTTTAACCATTACTTTATCCACAATCACCTGTCACCACTATTAACTATTTTTGTCATGAGATCCACCACCTTGTCAATAACTGCCACTATACCTACCTCCTCTATCATTACTATCAATCACTCATGTCGGTTGTTTTCACACTTACTAACTCCATTATTATAATTATATTCGTTGTCGCCATCGCCACCTTCACTGGCATTGCTAGGCATTATCACCACTTTGATCATCATGACTAGTATTAGTGTCAACTATTACCTAACGTATTATCAATCACAATAAATTTTTCAGTCATCACCATCAATAATGCCAACTATTAATATTAACCTACTTTACTATCACAATCATCACTAGTGCTACTAATTACCAACACCATGACAAGCACTAAAATACTAACCCGCTTTTTTATCACAATTATTACTGTTATTATAACTCCATTATTATAATTATAACGTTGTTATCACAATTATTGTCGTTATTATAACTCCAATTAATTAGTTTTTTTGAACTTATATCTATTATGTCTATAAATTTAAATAAACACATTCAAATGTTGAAAAATATGTAGTTAATTATTCAATAATTATATTAAGAGATAGTATTTTATCATTCAACTATACAGTTAGATTTAAAGATTTCAATCTTAATGAAAAAATGAGTGGCTAAAGAAATAGATTACTCGATCTATTTTCGTATCACTCGTGATATATAGCTTAATTCGGACATCTATTTCAAATGCATATCCTATTTTTACACAGCAGAGGCCCTAGGTTCCTTTTATTGGCACTATGTTTTTATTTATTTTTGTTTCTAATTAGTTAGGAGCTTTTTTACCTTGAAAATATTGAAATATAATTTACGTGGCGGAAGCATACCTATGATCTTTCTCTTACATGAATAATAAATAGTTAACCAACATGTATTGCATACAAAGTGTGTCGACGATTAAATCGAGACTTCTCTCGAAGCGTGAAAACAATTCTTGAAGTAAAGACGGATCCAGATCTATGATCTTTTACAATGATCCTAAATTCATTCTTGAACCCTCTCAATATTTGGATGGGAAAATATTGTATAAAACGATGAATGAATTCTATTTTAGGAGGATCTTATTTATAGACTTCTAGGAAGACTTTTCCCAATACAAATAGGAAACTTTTCCCAATACAAATAGAACACTTTTCCCAATCCAAATTGAAGAAATAAGAAGACAATTCTTGCCCCAAAATAGGAGCAAAAAATGTCTCCCTCTCCCCTTTCCCATAGAATTTTTGATTTTGAGTTCTAGTTAATTTAGGCATTGTAGGGACCATAAAATTAATTTCTAGAGGCTTCTAATTATGAAATAATTCAAAATAAATTAATTTGAATTATTCTTACCATAATAAATTATAAATTATTCCACTAGTAATTTGTAATTGCACTCATCCATTTTATTTCGTAATTCCTTATCAAACACTTAAGTAATTCCCCATGTTAAGATTACATATACTAATTAATAAATTAAATTACTGAAAAATTTAATTTAATAATTAATTTCCTTTTAGAGCCATGCTTAACTTATTTCACAAGTCGAATTCATAAATCCACCGGTCGGGTTTACACATGAAAATTTATAAGCTTCTCATAAAAGACGTATCATCAATCTCTATACCGAGACATGAATTCCATTAACTAACTTATTATTTCACCAATATATATTCATTATCATCCAACTTACCAGACATATTCATCCATCTCAAAATCTCACCTTTCAATAAGTCAAAACGATAACGAATATATACAACTTAAAGTTATATCAAGATTAAGAATATAAGTACATTTAATAGTTTAGGGAATATGTTTTAACAGTCAGTTCAAAATCATCTATCTCTTCTCGGTCCAGTTCAATACATACAAAATGTACTAGAGAAGTTACAACTATATCATTCTCGTAATCAAGATAAATTACATTTAATCTCGTACTACAATCAATCAGATAGTTTGTCCAAATTCCCATCTACGATCTTGAACTTGAACTAAAACTTTAACTTATAACAACCGACGATTTATTCTTTTGTGTATAAGATGAAACTTTATACACTAAATCATCTACTATATAAGTTGAGGACACATATATGACAAAATGATCTATGTAATATAAAACTTTATTGATTCGAATAAATAAATAAACGATCGTTCAATAAATAATATTATATTAAAACCGCATGATTAATATTATATCCTAATTCATAAAGGATGTCGAAGAATTTAGATATATGCATAATGGAGGACCCCAAGGAGTCTGACTTAATAACAAACACCAAAGCAATGAACATTTTTACTACACAAGTTCTCCCATTTCAAGCCCTCCTGGTTCAAGAAGCACTAGTCCTTCTCGACTCTCCAGGACAATTTCTCGTATTTTTCGGACCACGAACATAAAAAATCACAACCTTGTTCATTCCACTAATGGCAATGCTGCTGGTGGTGGTGGCAGCAGAGGAAGTGGACCAGCATTACCGAGCACATTAACGCATACGCATGATAGTCATGTTGACATGACTGCTCATGCAGCTATGAAATCATTTTAGCGGAGCGTGAGCCAACGGAATGGTGGTGCGGAAGCACCCACAGCCTTAGGGACATCACCAGCCCCGTTATCGTGTAATGCAAGCCGGAGGAGCTCAACTTAGATAATGTTTTCCAACTCGACTGGATTGGTAAAGCCACCACCTACGGAAGAGATGCTTGAGTGCACCCTAGATGAGTTGTGCTCTGGGTGGGTTAAGAAGATTAAAATCACAAGAGTTGCAATTACACATAATGGGTAAGAGTTTACTATTTTATTTTCTAACTTAGCTTGTAGATATCCAATATTCAATCTGTTTGACATAGTTTAACTAGAATCAAAGGTAAAATTCATAAATACCCAATATTTGGTGTGTGGAGTTAAAAAATAATCTCTCGGTCCATTTTTACTTGTTAATATTTGACTTGTCATATCCATAGGAATCAATAAGTAAAAAGAGGATTTTATTACAACTCCCCTATTAATTATAAGTCATTAAATATTGAGAAGAAGATGTAGTATTTAATAGGTTTAAATAGACACAAACTATTGAATTGTCTTTTGATTTTCCGGACAAGAAAAGTTGAAAAACTATTTAATATATTGGCAACTAAAGAAGGACAAAGAAGTAGCTGCTGTCATGGAATGTCAAATTTTACAGGTGAAACTCAGCAATCTCGAAGATGGAAATTTGAAATTCTACGAGAATGACTATCCTTCAAAGACAAGGCAAAAAGTGGCCAGTGGGCATTATTTCTATTAACATTTATAAGGCGATAAGACTTAGAATGTCGTGATCGTAAACATTTTATAATGCTTGTGTGGCTATACAAGCTCGACATTCAAAAACATAAAAGTGCCTCATTCTTTTTGCAACAAAGTAATAAATTAATAGTTCCAAACAAAGTGGGAAATGGGAGTATATTTGATTCCATTTTTCTCATTAACTAGCCTTCAAGTTAGAACCATATGCTTATTATATATCCACTGAGGATGTGTCTTCTGTTCTTTTTCTAACAGGCTAACAGAAGAAGAAGAAGTATGAACAATTAACGTGAAGTCAGGATGGACAAAGGGTACAAAGATAACATTTGAAGGTAAGGGTAACGACAGACCAGGCACTTACCCAGCAGATGTGATCTTCATGATTGCGGAGATCACATCACCCTCCATTCAGGAGAGACGACGACAACTTGGAATTGGCAATTGAAATCCCATTGGTAAAAGCTCTTACAGGTTTCCATACCTTTGTTGGGTGGGAAGAAGATGAGTTTAATAGTTGATAATATTATATGTCCTGGTTATGAAAAGATTATAGCAGGACAAGGGATGCCTAATCCCAGAGAGAAAGGAATTAGAGGGAACTTG
The DNA here is from genome assembly GCA_039654485.1 of Withania somnifera. NCBI lineage: Eukaryota > Viridiplantae > Streptophyta > Magnoliopsida > Solanales > Solanaceae > Withania > Withania somnifera. The sequence goes on from JBDJHY010000097.1 coordinate 7,727,271, forward strand.
ATTTTCACTTTGGATTCAGAGGGAACTTGATTGTCACTTTGTTAGTAGCATTTCCAACTGAACTTACCGAGGAACAAAGGTCTGATGTAGTCAGAATTTTACAAGATTGTTGTTGAGGGAACTTATTTGGTCATTTTAACTACTTGATCCCTTCTTTCTTTTTGGGTGGGCTTAATTTGCAATTAGATGTACCACAGCTGGCAAAACAGGATATTAAAATGATGCAGGACGTTTAAATGGTGCTTCGTTTTCCTTACCAAAAGAATTGAGATTTTTTTATGATGGCTTCACAAGCGCTTCAGAATTTGAGACTCCTTTTCAACTAGATGTGAATGTTGTAGGTAGGTTTCATTTTCTGAACTAGTTCACTTTTAACCATTTGTCACTAACTATTCAACAGTCTCTAGTAACCTTTTCAGCTCAGTTCAAAATTAGGGATGACAATGGGATAAAATAGGTAAGGTTTCCTTGTACAATGAATTTGAAAACTAGAACTAACATACCTGGCTTTTCGCCTGATTTTCAGCGATTGCTAGCAAAGTATAAGGAACATATTCTTGGAAAAGTTGGTGTTATGATGGTAGATACTATTCAACCTATACATCAAGTACACACATAATTCTCGCCCAACACAATGCACAAATGGAATTTGACAAAGTAAATTATATTATTTTTAGTAATTAGATAATATTAACATATATACAAGAAAAAAACAAATACATAGTAGGGGGATCTGAAATTATTATCAAATAAGTGACTTGAAACTGTGAAGGTGATTAGTGCCTCCAAGGTGGAACACTGAGATAAACTGCTTAGGATCCCAACGGATAGAAAACTACCAAGTATAAAAGTGGGCTAACACCAGAAATCCCAGCTTCAAATTTTAAATGAAAATTTTACCACCCAATCACTGCGCGAATTAGACCGAGTATGTCGCCATTTAACAGGGCTTTGAGAAATCGCGCCTTGCCAGGGTTATAAGGTGGATATCTTGCAGGTGCATCCCCAGCAAAACTGCGACGCAGAACTGCCTTCTTGTGGCTGAAAGAGTCAAATGAGAATCTACCATGGTATGAACCCATTCCACTTTCGCCAACTCCTCCAAATGGAAGAGAGGAAACCGCAAGCTGCATGATACAAATATACAGTTCATCAATAGATTTGATTAGTGTATTTCGTCATACATAAATTAGATAAAGCAATAAAATCCAGCAGTAGCACGCACAATTAACATGCCAAATTTCTCGTACAGTTTAGATACTCCTCAGCATTCGTAATTACAAAATGTTCAGATGCTCTATCTTCAGTCTCAACTTTGAAGTCCAAAAGTAATTAAGATAAACACAAAATGTTCAGATGCTCTATCTTCAGTCTCAACTTTGAAGTCCAAAAGTAATTAAGATAAACAGTACATTTTGACACATGTTATTTTTACCCTTGGTACTTTTTCCAGATACCCAGAATCTCTTTTGAAAACAGTTCTGTCTCTCCCAATGAAGTATTGCTGTTAAGATTAATGCTTCCGACATGGTAATCCAATTTCACTTTCAACTTCAAAAAACTTTAATTGAATATCCACTTGGAATACTTACAAATTATTACTTGAATCTCCCCCTAACTCCCCAACCCTATCAAAAGATAACCATCCACAATTCACATTTAAAAAGAGCAACCCGGTGCACTAAAGCTCCCGCTATGAGTAGGGTCCGGGGAAGGGACACAATTACACATTTGTTTAATACTCTTGCAAATAATTACTTGAATCTCCCCCTAACTCCCCAACCCTATCAAAAGATAACCATCCACAATTTCACATTTAAAAAGAGCAACCCGGTGCACTAATGAAGTGGATCTATTTTGTTTTCTTTCTATTGACTGAGACCTCCCGCTGTGCGCGGGGGAAGGCCACAATTTCACATTTGCTTGTAAAATATAGAGTCTGAGAAAGCATGAGATCCACATGACGGCTTAAAGTATATTAATGTGATAATTTCAATGCAAGTCTCCCAAGCAGATTTCTTTAATAAGAAATTTAAGTCATGGTAGCACAAGTCAATTTAGAAAAAAAGGTTAGTAGGCAAAGATAGAGTTACATGTAAAGTGGTATCGTTGATAAGCAGACCCCCTGCTGATACATTCATGATGAACTCCTCCTCCAGTTTCTTGTTTCTTGTGAACAGATATGCTGCAAGTGGCTTTTCTCTGGCCTTAATGAAGTGTATAGAGTCCTCCACTTTATTGACCTTCAAGAAAGAAAAGCAAGACCTATTCAAGCCAAGTGTTTCACTGAGGCAAATAGTACTGCCAACAGACTTTAAACAGAATTTTCAGCAGATCTCCAGCCTGAGCTTTGTCCATTCTCAAAGTTGGAAGATGGTCATTCTAGACATCATGATGCTCTGCTAAAAGTTTCTCTCAAGCTTTCACAAATACCTAACTTCTTAAAACTTATGTGCTATATTTTGTATTATATGGGCAGAAATGGCATAATAATTACGTTGAAGGTAGAACTGCCAAAAGGATATCCTCATTTAGGCTGGTTCGAGTAAAAGTAAGAGCGATAGATTTTCGTGGTTGTCGAAGCAGTTTTGTTGCTGATGAATTTCAATACCAAAAATACGTGAAATTTAATAAACTGTTCTGGAAATATGACCATCTTGTAGACAAACCTAGTTCATTAGGTCATAATTCATAACTGTGTAACCATTGTTAAGCGAACTTTTTATTACCAAAAAAGGGATTGTACTTGAGATAAGTCACCTTTTACAGGCAAAGTAGGTCTTACTGTGATAATAGGAAGTAGCGGACCAAATATTTCCTCCTTCATGATTAAAGAATCTTCTGGGACACCCAGAAGAATTGTAGGAGCGATTTTTCTGAAATGAGAAAAAAAAGATGAATAACAAAGACTTCCCATGTCATAAGCAGATATCTTTATGATAATGGGTTTGGGGAGAAAGAGTGTGGTTGACTCACAAGTTATTTTCATCTCTCTGACCTCCATGAGCTACCTTATCGACAACCTTATTATCATCCAATAATTTTGATAGTCGATGAAAGTGGTCAGCATTCACAATGCGAGATAGATCTCCTGATTTTAGTGGATCTTTCCCATAGAATTTCTCCAATTCATGTTTCATAGCATCTAACTGGCAAAGAGAAATCAGAAGAGCAAAAAATAAAAAATGATGACTAAAAGATTTTGCATAATGTCACATATAAAAGCTCCTTGGTCTCATCAAACTCACCAATTTTGGCACATTCTCTTTGGTAGTAATTATATAATCAGGAGCGACGCACGCTTGTCCATTGTTGCAGCCCCACTTGCCAGCAATGATACGCCTCACTGCAACCTTAAAACAAAAACTTGTGAGTCAACCACACTCTTTGTGAGTCAACCACACTCAAGTTATTATTATGGATTTTGGCATTATATGTTCTAACAACTCACAAACTACAAATTTTGGCATTATTATATGTTCTGGCAACTCACAACAACAACAACAAACCCAGTATATTCCCTCAAAGTGGGGTTCTAACAACTCACGGACTATGAATTTTGGCATTGTATGTTATAACAAATCACATACTCTAAGCAAATAAGAAATATTACCTTGAAATTGATGTTTGAATCCACAACAACTGGAGATTTTCCACCTAGCTCCAAAACAACAGGTGTCAAGTGCTTTGCAGCAGCAGCCAACACAATCCGTCCAACTTTTCCATTTCCTATAGTATTATTTGTTCGATTAACATATAACTCATTAATTATATCATAATGAACAGATGAACTCCAAATACAACTTGCAAACAAAAGTTGGCTAAGTTAGTATCTTTATAACAATATCTACTAATACCTGTGAACATTGCAATCAAATCTAACAGCCAGTATACTTTAGTCGATTAGACTTATTATTGCATTGAACCCCACATGCACATAAGGGTGGACTAACAGATGAATGTCACCCAATCTCAATGCTCTTCATTTTTATTTAGTTTCCAGTAAGACTACAGAAATGGAAAAGAAAATATCCCATTGTAATGATATCTAACAATAACACAATTTCACTTAGTTGTAATTCTCTTTACCCCTGCCATGGGGAAAGGAGGATCTATATATATATATATATATCCATAAAGAAGTTTTAAGAGTTATTGCTAAAATAAATTTTAAAATAAATAGATCTCCTCTCCAAGTGAAGCTTAGGATCAAAACTATTTAAGAAAACATCATGATTCTAATCACATCTGTATACATTCAATAAGTTTTCAAAAATACAGTAGTCAATGTTTCTAAAAACCATTGCTGATATACAGCACGCTTCCTTCTCTACATAAGGCTGCTATGATTAGATAATAAGTGAAGTATCAACCAATCAATCAACCAAACCTCAATTTCAAACTAGTTGAGGCCAAATATATACAACAACGTACCTAGTATATTCCCACACTCGAAGCCGAATATATGAATCCTTTAAATCCATTTCGCATAATCCGGGTTCATTTCTTGGCAGTACTAACTAATTTGTCTTTTAAGACATATTATGATTCTTTTGAACTCGACGTTCTCTAAATCTCATGCTTAGTTCCCACACTGACAAACAAGTTGGCAAACCCAAACCTAATGTAAGTGTAACAATAATAGCTAAATCTTAACCTAAACTAGTTGCTATTGCTTTAATGGATTGTCCGCTTACGTTGTTCTGCTCATAGATAAGTCTGCATTAGTTCAGAGAGATTGCCGGTATGTCAAGACACTTCTTTATATGTACCCCAGCACCTTCAATAACTAAATGTGTACTAACGGAGGTCCCCTAAGATATTGCTAATCCAGGACATGACCCTCTATGTCTGTTGCTTGCACACTTTGTCTGAAGTAGCCATTCCTAATATTGTCCAACCTTGTAGAACATCCATTCTAAACATTCACAATTTTACAATACTCGTTTTGTGAATATACTGACCTTAGAGATCCAATATTTGACTCTCATATATTCTCGAAATATATATATATATATATATATATATATATATATGACTCTCGTATAACATTATTGGTGTCACAACCTTTATAGAGGACTTTTCTTTTAACTTTGTTAGGTGTCTTTCTATCACTTGGCACTCACATAACCACAATGTTAACCAACCAGTTCAGTTGTCTCCGAAGCCTAAAAGGTGAAAAGAAATTCAGTTTCCACAAGAGATGGTTACAGATTTAGGCCATTGTCCAACTATAATAATCCTCTCAGACACTTTAATCTATGAATGACATGGAGATAAAGTCAACCAGTGATGAAGTTTTACAGACCTGTATAAAATATCTTATCCCATTTTTGCTCCAGTAATGCAGTTGTCTCGGGTACTGCACCTTCTACAACTCTAATAGCAGTCACATCCATATAATCCCCTAAAAGCTTTGCAAGCACTGAAGATGCAGCTGGGGCTATTTCTGATGGTTTCAGAACTACAGCATTACCAGCAGCAATAGCTCCGATCACTGGATCAAGGGACAACACTGGAATAGAATGAAGGGGGAGGGAAGAACATAGCATCAATACCTGATTAGTACATCCGTACTGTAACTGATCTAAACATCATTAAAACAAATCAGACAATACTAGTAAATTACTGATAAAGGAAAATGGAAAACTCGCCATCAACAAGGAAAGGCACCTTAGAAGACTTGCTTGCATCAGAAAAGGATAAAGCATTACTGCAATCTGCTTACTTTTTGGCCTTTTGTTCAGGAAAAGGAGAAAATAATTTGACCAGAGTGAAATTTTTATACTAAATATGAGGGGTATGATTCTCTCCGCATTGTGAGTCACGGAGATCTAAAGTTGCAAAAATAAAAAGCAAGAAGATTCATAGTATTTAGTTTTAAGAGTCAGCAGAACCCTTGATTATGAAAGTTCAAAACATAAACAAATTTTCTGCAGAGGGAAGTGATTAATCTGGTTTCTAACTTGAGACTTGCTTAAAGATGTATTAAAAGGAGAAGATAAGAGGAAAAAATAATTGCATGCACTTAAGAAGGAGATAAATACAGTTTTTCACATACAGAATGGATAGTTCCATGCTGATATGACTAATACAACACCGAGGGGTTCTGGAACTATTTCAGCTGATGAAGGAAACACGGTTAACGAACTTTTGACCTGTCATTTCCATATGTTAGAGTCAGTAGTATACTATTTATTAATAACCAAAATAATATGTATGTCTATATATAGGTATAAAAATTTACTTTTTCTGGCTTCATCCACTGTTTTAGTTCCTTCAATGCAAGCTTACATGCTGTTTTTATCATAGAAATCTGCATTAAAAGAACATATGAATCAGAAGACAGAAAGATAGAGTGGGTCCGACATAGCTAAGAAATTCTTTGACCAACTATAAGATATCTCTGCCCTTTCCATGAGCTTCTATACCACTTCATGAAGAAACTATTTCTGTTATTATCGGAACAGAATAAAGGAAATGTATTCCACCAAATACTTCAATGTAACTGAACAGGGTCAACTTTACTAGACTTAGATATTGAATTTAATTAAAACGCACCGTTAAGGTTATAATTGAGACTTCCATATACTTCAACTATTTCCAGAGTAGTCATGTCATCAGAAAACTCCCAAACAACAACTTTAATCAAACCATCCAACACATTCTTCCAGTGATCATTCACATTGATCATATTGGGCACAGCTAGAAATAAGGTTTGCTACCCTAAATTCCTGTTTATGAAATGCATATTTATTCTGAGTAGATAAGAGAATATTAAAGGTGTTGCAAGGAAATTTATTTCAGGACAATGTATTTAGTTTCTGACGTCTAACTGATGGTCCTCCTGGTCTATTGATGAAAGGAGATGCAATTATTTGTCTTTCCATTGCTATGTCCTTGAATTACCCGTTGTCACAAATATTTCTTCTCTCTATCTATTGGTGTAAGCTCAGAGTCACTCACAAGATTTTAATCATATTTGCATAGTTGTTCAGTTAATCTTCAAATCTTGTCCAAAATTCAGACCATCTAAAACAATAAAAAGGAGGTCCAGATCAACATAATCTTTGTCCTACTGTTTGAAGGGACAGAAAGATATGTTTGATTTGCCTTTAATCTTAACACAACAAATCTGGATCTAAGATACAAAGAAGAACAACCAAAAGCTAATCTTGGTGATATCTATACACTTTCCAGATTACAATTTACCAGCATCAGGAACAACAATGACCTTCTTATCTTGCTTATTCCTGTCAACCCACAACCCTATGCAAAGCATAACAGCCAACATTACTCTTTTAAACTGGTGAAACGACTTCAACACCAGAAAAACTACACATGAAATGAGAAGAGAACTCACGTTGCACTAGATTATCTGACTAAAATCTAAATACTTAGCAAATTGAAACCCAGAAGAAGAAAAAAACATCAAGCTGAAAAATACCCAAAAAACAGCAGGAGCCTGTAAATTTAAATCACCAAACCGATAAATCGTAGAATTTGAGTCTTTCAAGATATTTTACTAAATTCCTTCTTCCATGTTACCAATTGAAATAAGTCCTGAAAAATCCAATGATTATTTTAAAAGAGTTCAAGATTTTAAAACGTAATCATCAGAGAAGTTCCATATCTGAGAAAACAGAGTATACTTAATAAATCAGCACGCAATAAATCTAATCCAAATTTTATGGTCCATATTGCTGGAAACGCAAAATTCCTATCAATCCTCAAATTTATTGCCCAGATAGTATAACAACAGGAGCCAAAATCTCACAACTTTGTATCACACAAAATGAAATATATCGAGTTATATGCAATTCACGCTCCTTTGGTGTCTAGTGATGGAACAATAACACACCCAGTGAAATCCCACAAGTGAGGTCTGCAGAGAGCGGAGGGTGGAATGTACGTAGACCTTACCACTACCTCAAAGAGATAAAGACCTTACCACTACCTCAAAGAGATAAAGAGGCTGTTTTTGAGCTCAAGTGCAATAAAACAAATATAGCAACTAACAAGAGAAAATAATGAAACAAATATAGCAACTAACAAGAGAAAAATGCAAAAGTATACAAGAAAGGAACAAGAACAACTACAAAGTAGTACGATAATCGAAACTCAATAAACAACAAACTGTGATAAATATCACAAGCAGACACTAGAGCAATATGGCTAGTGCATCAACAAGCCTAAACAAATGAAAAGCAAGGAAACACTCCTACCCAACTGGATCCACGAATTTAGCAAGGAATATGCAAAATTAAATACATACTTATAACTAACATTTAACCTTAATTTACCATATAATTTTTTCGGGGATGGATGTCCATTTGACCGAAGGTGGCTCCGCCCTGCTCTTACCCTCCCATCCGATTAGCCTTCAACTCTAATACACAACTATATTCCACGGGTGGGTCTGGAGAAGCTAAATGGGGGTCTTAGAGAATTGTGTATATGTACACCTTACCTCTAGACCTTAAATAAGTGGAGTCTCTAGTGTGTACACCGATCAACATCAAGGATAAAAAATAATTTTAACCAATACATACAATCTTATTTTTGAAGAGAGGAACTGGGATGAATATTTTGCGTCCCTGTTGCTATGTCGAAAGTATATGTACGCAATTTATAAAATATAAGCAAAAGCGCTATATAGATATATAAACCTCGTGAACAAAGGATTCGAGTTCAGGCTTAGAGAGGTCAGACTTAAGAGCATCAACGATATCCTTCTCGTGATTGTCAGCAATCTTCAACAAGGCTTTCAACTGCGACACTCTCCACTCATACTTCTTCGTCTTCCCACTTGCGTAAGTCTCCCTTAGTTCCTTCATCATCGCCTCTGCATCCACCATTATTCCTCTGTAATATGCAACCTTTATTCGGCGATTTTCTTGTCGACGACTTTGCGTTTCGGATATTGTACAGATGAGAATTTTGGATTGTATAAATAGTTGAATATTGTATTCTCCGACGTCTCAAAAAAGAAATATTATTACTATAAAAATTATACTCTCTTCACCCCCACACAATATTAAAGAAAAAAAAAATAATGAAATTTTATGATAATATAAGAAAAAGTTACTCTTTTGTTCATTTATATTTAACTTTGACGTATTCCTTAAGAATAATAAATAAAATATAATTTTATTATAATACTTGTATTTATTATTTGAACACCCCTAGCTCAATTTATTCAAATCTTTAATGTATAATTCTTAAAGGTAGCCATCAGCCAATTTATTGAAGTCCAAAATATGTGTGCAAGAATACTAAAGGAGTCTGCACAAGTTTTGTCATTATTATTGTATCTCATACAAAATAAAAATTGTACTATACTACATTCTTATCAAGCAAGTTAAGGTCTTCTAGAAAAAAATAAGTAAATTATTACGAGCGTCAGAGAATTCTTTTTATGTGGAGCGTGAGAATCACTCTCCTATGCCTCGCCTTCTTCTGCAGATCACGTACATCGGAAACTATGAACGACAGCACCTCTGAAAATAAATTAGTAATTTATTTATTTTTATCATTAATTATTATATATTATTTTATGTTCCAACATTTAAATCATTATTTTATTTTCAAATGTTTTTTTCTTTTTACTAACTATTATTTTTCGTTTGGCTAGGAAATTTTGGAGTTTTGAACTTCTAAAAAATATCTTTGATAATAAAATTTTATATTTATTTTTTCTATTTCCTTCAATTTTCTATCAAAAACAGTAAAAAATTAGTTTTACTTTTTTTAGGTTCAAATTACTCATAAAAGATCAAAAATTAACTCAACTTATTTTATGGCCAAACACAAATTAATTTTAAATATCAATTTTCACTTTAAAAATAAATATTACTTTTTTCTATTTTTATGATAGAACATCCAAACGCCTACTTAATAAGCGATACTTATTTTTTAGTTTTTTTAAAAATATTTGTACAAGTTTGTTTTACTTATTTAAGTTATAATTTCGACACCAAAAAAAAAAAAAAAAAAAAATTGACCCCGAAAAAATATTAAAAATCATGAATTTGGCTCTTCTTCGTTACACCTTCTATTCATTTTCTTAAGTGCATATTTAGATGAGTGACACTTGTCATATATAAAATTTAAAATTAAATTAATTTAACAAGCCTCTTAATCATAATTATCTAATAAATTAGGAAAAAAACTCACCAACTTTGATAAGAAAATGTCAATCTTTCATAATTTTTGGCTCCTCATTTATATCACCATTTTAATTATATTTTCTGAATTATTTTAACATATAAGAATTATATTTTATTTTTATTTTTCATTGAAATCCTTTAAACTACATTTGACAAAAAAAAAAATCAAATCTAACTTGTTAAAGTAAAAAAAAAATAGTATTTAATAAAAATTGTGTCAGAAATAAAGGAAAAACTCAGAGGAAAGAATTGCATAGTCGTATCTGTAAGATGTTTGAGATTATTTTATGTTGAAAATACTAAGTTTTCTCTTAATTATTTTACTGATTCTTTACCTCGTGTTTATCGCATCACACCTTTGTTTTTTATTTTATTTGATCAGATAATTAAAAAACATTAGAGAAATGAAATTAATGGATATGTTAAAGTACATTATATTAATGAGGAATCGTAATTTGTCGAGGATTGAAATTTTTCTTACTAAAGTTGGTGAATTCTTTCTTTAACTATGATTATAAAGCTTATTAATTTAATTTAACTTTTAAATATAATAAATGTTACTGATTTAAATATGGAGAGGAGCCAAATTCGAAAACCATCTCCTTTAGGAGACAAGGATTTTTTTTGTTTAATTAAGCAAGGAATTAAAAGACAAAAAGTGAGTGTTTTTGAAAATTGATGAAGTTGTTTGAGAGTAGAAAGAAAGACAGAACTAAATAGAAAATTTTAAATGATGGAAATTAATTGAAAGAGTTGGCTGAGAAATCGTGAATGGAAACATCTTTTGTTAGGACTTATACTAGTACCAGCTTAAGCAAAAAGTCAAGTAGCATCAAACAACTATGCTACGGACCATTATTAAAATTCACTCCACATAGGAAAATGTGGCAAGTAATGAGGAGATGCGGTCTATGCTTCCAACTAACTCTCAAGCAATAACATTCTCATACAAATAGATTAGGGATGATAAAATCAAGACTCAATTTGTTTAAATTAATCCACTTATTAATTAATTTAATTTGAATTAATATGTAGTTCACGTTAATTTTAAAGAAAAATTATTAAGAAATTTTTAATATTATGTATTATATATATATAATTATTAGAGAAAATAATTTTAGTAGGCTTTACAAACTTATAAAAGAACAAATAAAATAGTAAAATCTTAATAAAAATTGAATACATTCATTTCAAAGTCAAGTAACTTCTGCGTTTTTGTCCATTTATTAACTCAATTCATTTTAATCTGTCCAAATTCACCTGAATCCACTCATTTAACACCTTACCCAAAAGTATAACTAGTCAAGCCTCACACCTAGGCTTGAGCATCGAGTCAAGCCCCATTAAATCGAATTTAACTGAGTCTTTTATAATATTGAGTCAAGCTAAGAACGAGCCAAGCTCCATCAAACTTTACTTAAATTATTATAATCAATTGTTCATCCACCAAAAATCTTATTGAGAAACCTCAAAAAATAAATACATATAATAGAATAAGGAAAGTCAATATTTAATATTTATATATAATTAATATAAATAAAATTATATAAAATAAAATTCAACCACTATCTCTATTTTTTCTTTTATAATTTCTTCTTTATTACAACTAATATGAGGAGTTGATAATGAGAGATGCTTAAATCTCCATATCTTAATTCTCTCGTGTGTTCTTTTCCAGTGGGGGAAAATAAAATGACTCAAATAAAGTTTATTCGTGAAGTCGAACTAACATGGGTCTGAATTATTTGTTGAAGTAAAGGATATTGAATCAAATTAAAGAACATTCGCAAAACAGAAAGGGTGGGTTCCTGGAAGCAGATGAGTTGGAATTTTCTTTTCGGCTTTTTTTTTTAATTGAAAATGACAAAGTTATCCATAATATAAAATGAACTTAAGTAGAAATCGAAGTTAAAATGACTCACTTATTTTAAAAAAGTATAAAAATAGACAAGTAAAATTAGTTGTAACAAAAATAAGCATCTCGTGATTATAATTATGAGATACACTTTTAACTATGTGTTGGAGTTAATTTTATCAGTTTCTATGAAATACGGTGTTTCTTGTTGTCACGACCCAAAGTTTGGGTCAGATAACTTCTACAGCCCTCCAGTACAGCCCGGAACTACCCGCAATGGGCTATATACTCTCGAATCATCCAACATATCAGAAGAAGCATAAGCAGATATAAGTAGAAGCAGAAGCTGAAGAAATACATATACAACCCAAATCTCAAAACTTGGTGTCAACGACTCATGGAGCTACTATACAGAGTATCCAAAAGATAAATATACAAAGAAACCCCTACAAAAAATAATACAACACAGGGCCTACTATGGACAGCATAAGGCAGACCGGAAATCAAAGGAAACCATGGTCTGCTCAGACGTCAAAGCTCACTGTAATCTCCACAACCCGTTGTATCTACTCCGCACGATCACAACGTTTTTGATAACCCCTACCGGTATCTACACCACTAAAATGATATAGAAGTGCAACATGAGTACCAAATAAGGTACCCAATAGGCATCATAGACCGACTGGCCCAAACAAAATGCAAGTAATACAAGCGAGGAAGTAAAACAGGTCAACGATAGTATGGAAGCGGTAAAACTGATAAATACGCGGAAAGATAAAAACACCGAGAATGTAAGTACAAATCTATAAGAACTAAAATATGGTGAAC
>JBDJHY010000097.1:7752635-7765432 GCA_039654485.1 Withania somnifera
TTCGTCTCCGATCAACTAGATATAATAAATATTCTCCATCCCAATTGGTTTTTATTCATGAATTAGATATTGCTCATTTGAAAATCTTTGGTTGTGCGGTATACATGCCAGTAGCACCACCGCAGCGCACTAAGATGGGCCTACAAAGAAGGTTAGAAATATATGTTGGGTTTGACTCACCCTTCATAATTCGCTACCTTGAACCATTGACAGGAGACTTACTCACTGGTAGATTTGCTGATTGTGTTTGATGAAACAAAATTTTCACAATTAGGGGAGAGAAAAAGGAACCCATTAAAAGAGAAGAAATTGTGTGGAGGTTTAATCGCCATGTCACTTTGATCCACAAACTCCAATATGTGACCAGGAGGTCCAGAAGATCATCCACTTACAAAGAATAGCAAATCAAATGCCAGATGGATTTACTGATCTGAAAAGAATAACAAAATCGCATGTCCCTACAATGAATGTTCCTATTCAAATCGATATTCCATAAGGATCATCCATTAGTGTCATAGCTTCTGAGTCCCAGAAATGCCTGAAGCATGGTTGGTCATTGAGTTCGAAAGATAAAAATTCTAGAAAAAGAAGCGCGGAAGATGATGTAAGTGACATTGTGAAAGAATCTCATGAAAAGGCTCAAAGTCTGATTGATTGTAATGTTCCTGCAAAAAATTAGTGAATCAGAGACTCAATTAAATAAAGAAATTTCAATATGTTCTACCGGTAATGGAATAAATTTAGACTGATCAAAAATTATGGTGGATAATATTTTTTCATATAACATTGCACGTAATATTATGTAAGGCAATTAGGATTTCAAACCTCAATATGTCGAGGAATATTAGCAAAGATGTGATTGGACAAAATGACAAGAGGCAATTCAGTTAGAATTGAACTCACTTGCTAAACGTGAGGTTTTTGGACATGTGTCCAAACCCCCGATGGTGTAAAACCAGTTCGCTATAAATGGGACTTTGTACTAAAAAAAATGAGAGAAATGAGATTGCAAGATACAAGGCATGCCTTGTGGCACAAGGCTTCTCTCAATAACCGGATGTTGATATGAAGAAATATGTTTACCGGTTATAGATGCAATAACATTTAAATATCTTATCAGTCTAGCAGTAAGTGAGAATCTTGAGATACATCTCATAGATGTATTTACAACATATCTTTATGGTTCACTTGATAATGCAATTTACATGAAAATACCAAAAGGATTTAAATTACCTGAAACATATCGTTCAATGTCTTGAGTTATGTACTTAACCAGATTAGAACGATCATTGTGTAGTCTAAAACAATCGGGGCGTATATGGTATAATTGCCCAAGTGAGTAATTGATAAATAAAGCTTATATAAATAATGTCATTTGTCCTTGTATTTTTATTAAGAAAACAACATCAGAATTTATCATACTGGCCATTTTGTTGATGACGTAAATCTCATCGAAACTCCAGAAGTAGTTTAAAAGGCGATTGAGTATTTAAAGAAAGAGTCTGAGATGAAGAATCTCGGAAAGACAAAACATTATTTTGGTCTGCAAATCAAACATTTAGCAGAAGTTATCTTTATCTATCAATCTACATATACTAAGTTTAAAAGGATTTTACATGGACAAAGCACATCCATTAAGTACTCCAAAGGTTGTTCGATCACTTGATGTGAATAAAGAAAGATTCATTCCGACCTCAAGAAAAAAATGTGGAACTCCTTGTCCCTGAAGTACCATATCTTAGCGCAACTGGTGCAGTCATGTACCTTGGTAATGTAACAGGGCCTAATATAGCATTTTCTATTAATTTTCTAGCAAGGTATAGTTCTTCCCCTACACGAAGACATTGTAACAGAGTTAAACATATACTGCAATATCTAAAAGGAACTATTGATATGGGTCTGTTTTACTCTAACGAATATTGTGCAGATCTAGTTGGTTATGCAGATGCAGTTTATCAAACCTGCATAAGTGTCGATCTAAGACAAGCTATCTATTCACATTTGGAGGAACTGGTATATCATGACGATCTACAAAACAATCTTTTGTTGCCACTTCTTCAAACCATGTCGAAATAATTGCAGTTCATGAAGCAAATAGAGAATGTGTGTAGTTGAGATCGGTGATACATTTCATAAAGGAAAGATGCGACCTAAAAAGTGATGTCAAGGAACCCACGGTCCTGTATGAAGACAATACTGCATGCATAACTCAATTGAAAGGAGGCTTCATCAAAGGAGACATCACGAAGAACATATTACCGAAGTTGTTTTTCACTCATGATCTACAGAAGAATAGTGATATTGATGTGCAGCAAATCCGTTCAAGAGATAATCCAACGGATATATTCACCAAGTCTTTACCAACCTCAATTCTGGAGAGGATGGTGCATAAGCTTGGGATGAATCGTATTCTTTATCAGGGGGAGTAAAACTACGCACTATACTTTTTTCCTATAACTAAGGTTTTTATCCCATTGGATTTTTTCTGATAAGATTTTTAATAAGGCAGCAAGCAAGCAATGCGCATTGTGGATAACCATGTATAAATTTCTTCCCACATGGATATCCAAGGGGAAGTATTGTGGAATATTGTAGAGACAGTCATGCGCCTAATTATGGGCTTAGTGACTAAGTATTGAAGACATGTAGTTTGTCATGTGTTGCCACATGTCCACCAACATGGTGATTAATGGCTAGTGTAGTCATGTGTCAATCGATTGCCTATAAATATGTCACTTTCTTTATTTAGTAAAGAGATGACAAGAATAGAAACTTTTCAATTCCCCTTTTAGCAATTTTCATTTTTTAGAAACTTTTCCTTTTTAGTAACTTTTTGTTTTTAGAATTTATTTAGTTTGGTATTGTATTTTATTTTACAACAGAAAAGATAAATATACTATTTCCTTTAATAGAAAAGGACCATTCTTGATCATTTTCTCATCATCTACGCATTCTTTTGGTAGTAGGGTTGGTGGTATTGCGTTTGGTATATGGATAAAATAATGATTGTATCATTTTACCAACAACAGTTGGGGTAATTGATAAAGGAATGATCTTTCCTCTCGAAGATTGAGAATTCAAATTTCGCCAATATGTTACGACTTTATTGGTGAGCTTTGGATCCAACATCCTTTGAACCCGAAAGCCTGCCTGACATTCATGATAATCTACCTGGATAATGACCGACCTCGAAAACATCTAAATTTTTTCTAAAAAAAAAATAAATTCTATCACTTAGGTGAAAATAAAATAATTTTAACATTAATTAATAATTTAATATCCCAAAGTTATTTTCAATATCTCAGCTGCCAAAGGACTGCCTGATGCTGGTCCAATAGAAATAGTAATAGAATAAAAAAGGAAAAGCAGTAATGGTCTTTCATTTTTTTCCAGTGTTGTCAGACTCGGATCGGACCGGTTTGATCGGGAATCGGACACCAGATCGGTCCGGTCCTTTTCAAAAACCTCCTAAAAAATGATTTGGTCAAAATCCGGTCAAATCCGGTTCAATCGGGAAAAACCGGACAGAAAAAAAAAACAGAAAAATCAGAAAAATCGGAAAAATCGGGGTTTTCATATTAAACTAAATATTATGTGGTAAAATTTGAATATTATGTGGTAAAATTAGTACTGAATGATATTTTGTGGGCTAAACAATGATAAATTATGTGTTTAAATTTAGTATTGGATATATTTATAATATTAAAATATTCATTATATCATTATGACGTCATCCGAGTGGAAGGGTTTTTGCATCCGGGTCAACCGGTCGGACCAATTGACCCCCGACCCCTGAGCTTGTCCAAGTCGCTTGCCGAGCCGAGTCTGAAAATATTATTTTTTTCTCACTTGTTACGTATTTTGAATTTTATTGATTTTTCAAAAATATTTTTGTAGAAGCAATCATTTGTTCGAGTATCAAGTGGAAGTTTCAGCACTAGCATCGACTAAATCCGCCTCTTCTGATCCTGATCAGTTGAAAAGTGCGAGAGAGGACATCAAATAGTTACTGAAGACTAAGTTTTGTCATCCCATTTTGGTAATTTTCTGATCTAATTTTGTAGTTTAACGGAGTTGCTCAGTATGAACCAACCTGTATATGAATACACTTGGATGCATCACCTGTGAAGTGTAAACTGACGATTTGCCAATTTTCATCAACATCGATTTGCTTTAATGGCTCCTGTAGTTTCTGGTCCGGTTCTTTGATTTCTGTTATTATTTGTTGTCTTGTACATCCAGTATCATATATTGTTTTGCTGTAGTTACTGTTATCTTACTATCTGCTGTTTTTGTCACTATATGTTATTTCTTATACTTCTATTACTTTTTTCTTTCTGGACTGTTTTGGACTATTTTTTTTCGATGGTCTATTGGAAAACAGACTCTACCTCTGAGGTGAAGTAAGGTGTGCCTACACTTTACTCTGCCCAGGCTCACTTTGTGGGATTATACTGGGTACGTGGTTATTGTAGTTGCCAATACCTAGAGTAGAATAAAATTTTCAAGAGCTGTTGTTGACACAAAACATGATACACAGACTCCGAATCAGAAAGCGAAGACTCTCTGCTAATGCTTCTAACCAATCGCTGAGGCATCAACCAACTTTTGGCATTGATTGAGCTAAAGTGATATGTTTTCTGCTCAAATCTATGATATTTTATTTAATTTACTGACGTTATCTCCATCACTACTAAAGATGCGGAGTAGAACGAAAAAGGCTGTGAATAAAGTTACATCAGCTACATTGCAGCAGGTTAAGACCAACCTAAAAATAGTTCTAAGTATCCAGTTCGAATATGAAATTAAGTATCCTTGTAGATAGAACGAAGCTTGGAAGAGTGCTTTGACCAAATGAAGCTTTGTCATTATATACTTCCTGTCAAACCTTTGAGATCGTACTAGGGAAAGGCAGGACAATGAAGTGCTTTACAGATCTCCTTTCAGTTGTTTGGTTTGCATAGAGATAATTATATACTGAATTTCCTCCTTTGTGCCAGCACAATGATAAAACGAGTTGTTTGATACGGAACTAGATAATTTTGCTACAGCTTGTAGGTTTCGTGCTGCACTCATTTAGTAATATTTTTGTGGTTTCTTGTAGCTAGTGTATCATGTTCTAATACATGGTCATTTTTCTCGACTCTCTTTTTATATGTTTCTGTTCTTTTGAGCAGATGAGAGTTCAATATCTGCCGATCTCTCTGTGTATGCTCATTCCAAAGAATGATGCCCTCTATTATGACATTAGCTATTCATTTTAATGCGTTTCGCTCAAACAAAAGAATTCATTTCCAGTTTGTTTAACTATATTCACCAATGCCAGTGGGGAGAAATCTAGAACACAGTTTAACACGTCTAAATGGTTCCAGGTTCGTTTGGGCTGGCACAAACGGTACTTACAACAAGAATACTGAGGAAAGGCCACAAAGAGGTGGAGCTAATGGAAGCTTAAGATTCGAAGTTGAACTGAAACACGGAGCCAATGCAGGTAAGTCCTCACTCTATTGTTACTAATTCTGCGGACTTCCTTTTCTTTTGTTAGTCTGACAAGCTAGCAACCCAGGACTTGTAAATGCACTGAAACTTCTCCAGCCTATGAAGGACAAGTATTCATGTGTGACTTATGTAGATTTATTCCAGCTGGCCAGTGCAGCCTCCATTGAGGTAATTAGGTTCTTTTCTTATTTAGTATTTGACAATTAAAAAAAATTTTATGACCGTGGTGTCCGAGCCAGTTTTCGTACACCTAGACTAAATACATAGGGTACCTGTCACCTCCTACCAGCAACAAGTACCAGGTAACTCTGTCCACCAAAGCTAGAGCACTTGGAAAAAATCACCTAGTATTTTTTGTCTTTGCTGGAAGTTGAACCCGGAACCGTTGTCCTCATGGTTCTTTAACTCACTTCATTGACCACTAGGTTTCACCCTTAGGTGCTATTGACAATAAAATTAGTTCTCTCATTAATTAGCTTATTCAAAATTATTTGGGGGGGGAGGGAATTCCCCTGAAATATGGGAGGATAGATGTGTCCAGACCTTAGCATTCCCAAAAGAAGGAAGGCTTCCTGGTGAGGTTTGTTATTTTACTCCAATTGAACTTTGATCTTTACTTAAAAATAAGGTGTCGTTGAACTTTGCAACTGTACTGTCGTTTCTCCTTTTTTGATAAATAAGGAGACTACCAAGGGTGCAATGCAATGTGTGATGGTAGGTTAGGCCCACTGACACAAGTTCGAACATTATTGTAGGGTTTAGACAAAAGCTTGGTATTTAAGTGGAGAAAGGAGAGGGGAGGGCCTCTAACCAAGTATTGAACTTTGCTCCACTGTCACTCGAGATTTCTAGTTATAAAAAAGATAAGAGTCTATTTTTACTAATACTTTTAATCTTCATCAGGTACCTAGATATACAAAAGAGAGTGTGTGTGTTTATATAGGGATCGAAGAGGACAAAGAGGCTTTATCATCAAGGTCTATAGTGACATTAGAATAAAACCATATTACCTTACAGATGCAAGGGAAATTTAACAGGCTTGTTAAGTTTTCTGGTTAGAAAATTCTAACTACAATTATCAATTTAACTACAAGCATAATGTCTACCTTATCCACCCCCACCCCCACCCCCACCCCAAAAGCATAATGTTCAAATCACATAGCTGTAATCTCTAAGAAAACACGGGTAGATTTTGATTCGTACTACTTCTCACACTTAATTTCTGAAGGCTACAAATGTAATCACTTTACAGAACACAATAATATCTGCAGCTTCAAACATATTCATTTACAAAACACAAGATGTGTCACCATGATAGAGAAATAACTTCAATTACTATATATTAAATCATCATAATACATAGTTGCAATAGTTCCGTATCGCGCAACAGGAACTTTCAAAATTGTTCAATTCATTTCGGATTGCGTTTTGCATACTATAGTAACAAATGAGGATTTATAGAATTCAGTTTGCTACCATGCTAAATGGCTATCTTGACGCACGTAACCTTTATATTTAATTTTATATCAACAATGACATACCTAGTAGAGTCTCACAAAGTGGGACTTGATACAAGCCTACATTTAGTATAGGAGAAAAAAATTCATATCATATGTATAAATACAGTAATGATACTTACGAAGGAGCAGTTACAAGTGTGGAAGTATGGGGGTGGGTGGGTGCGGGAGATATAGAGGAGTTTCTCATGATCATGGATTTCCACTAGTGATCTAAATATATATCGTACTTCTTTACCCTAATTATGGATGGTATACAACATGAGATTTCTTGGTATATGCTATTTGTGGATGATATTGTATTAATTGACTAAACTATTGATGATATCAACCAAAAGGTTGCACTATGGAGAAGCAGTAGAAAGAATAACAGTTTTAGGATAAGTAGAAGACTGGGTGTATGCACTGCACGTTTAGCTAGCATAAGAGCGAGCGAAGTTCAAGTGAGATTAGGACTTTGGTGTCTAAATGCAGACAGTTTACATATTTATAATGTTTGTTAAGTAGGATTGTATGATAAATAATGATGTATTATGCATAAATAAAATTAGATAATTGAAATAGAGGAGTGATATAGGAGTGTTATAAGATTGGAGTATACTCCCTCTATTCTAATTTATGTGGTTGTATTTGATTAGGCGCAAGGTTTAGGAATAAAAAGACCTTTTAAAATTTGTGGTCTAAAATATGCCAAATACATCTAGGAGTATAATCATGTCATTAAAGTAAAATGGGAAATTTAAAGTTTATCGTTTTCTAAATATAGACGTGTATCACTTTTTTAGGATAATAAAAAAAAGAAATATACCACAAAATGAGACAGAGGGATTAGTATAGTTAGAAGACCAAATATTGGAGTTGAAAATTAGGTCTCTAAGTCTAACATATGCACAAAGTGAGTGTCGACAGATAGATGTATATCAGACCAAATTAAACAAAATCACAAAGAATCTCATTCAAGCAGCACACCAAATAAAATGAGAGAAGGTTATTTAAGATAGTTTGATCATGTCTTATGTAGACCTTCAAATGCATCGTTATAGGTGTGAACCATGAAGGTATAAAAAAATGGACAACATAGACCTAATGTAACATGAAAGAGAGTTGTTAAAGAAGACCGTTAATCTCTCGGAATTCATATGCCGACGTCGGGTGTAGTTGTTGTACAAGCCTATGGTTGTTGGGTGAGATTTGAGGAAGGTAAGATGTATGCAAACCTTATCCTTATCTTTGTGGAGGTAGAGAAACTGTTTCGGATAGATATTTGGCTCAAAAGAAAAATTAACCTAGTGCTATATCAAAAAATATTTTAAAAGATTATATGGTGGTTCGTGGTGGTGATGACTAGCAATGATAGTTATGGGTGTAAATTAGGGATGATGTTGGCTGATAAGTTGTGTGTAGTAGCTAGTGGTGATTGTGGTGGACAATAGTAGTTGATGGTTGTCGTTGGTGCGGCTGTTGATAGTTATGTTGGATGATACTACTAGCTAATGGTGGTGATGAATGATGATGGTAAATGATGGCTACTGGTGGTGACAACTGATTATAGTGATCGATGATTGCGAGTGTTGGTAGTCGATAATGATGGACGACAACAGTTTGTAATGGTAGGCGATAGTTGTAGCATTGAATTGGCAAACTATCATCTTTGTAGAAACTTTTGAATAGATATCTTAATGAAATTAAGACTTCATAACCGATCTTAATCATTCAAATCTGTTAAGACACATTAAATGGTTGTAAAACATTTAAAAAGGCACTTATGGTTAAGATCTGAATGATTAAAATTTAAACCTAAAAATTGACAAACTTAGAAACCGTTTGGATTAGCTAATAAGCTTCAAAGTGTTGGAAAACATCTTTATGTACCGAACCCGATTTTATAAATAAACAGCAATGTGTACGGATAGAAGTGTTGAAATTGCTTAGTAGTTGATGTGTTAGGTAAAAAGTGTTGATAAGTTGTATTTTAGAATATAACTAAAAAAAAAACCTTTAAAGTTTTGCAAAAAATTATAAATTTAAATGTCTCTTTACAAAGAAAAGGAGGAACATCTGATACAAAGTGAAGAGGAAGTTAGGAGTCTTGTTTCAGGAAAAATTTTGAGAATTAGAAAAAATAATCAAACTATGTCAAAGATAAAATTGTAAAATATTTGGTCAAATTAAAAGTGCTTATAAGCTGAAACATCATGAGTCAGGAATAATGAGTTTATGACTTTGAGCTTATAAGTACTATGTAGTTTATCAAATGCGTAATTAGCTTAGAAAGTTCTTGTAATACAATTTGATCAACTTATAAGTTAAGCCAAACATCCTCTTAGCTTATAAGACAATCAAACTGACTTATAAACACTTTTTAACTTATCTTCATGTTTGGTTAACAACAAGTACTTAAAGTCAACATTAGCCAAAAATCATAAGTTGATCATCCTCAATTTATGGTTTTTTAGCTTATATGCACTTTTGGTTTGACCAAGGATTTTACTATTCTGTTTTTAGTATATTTTTTTTTAGTCTATCAAAAATAACCTCTTTATCTCTCGTATGAGGTAGTGGTACGGACTGTTTACACTTTATCTTCCCCATCCCCCACCTTGTGCGAATATATTGGGTATGTTGTTGTTGTATCTTTAGCATTTTTTTCGGAAAAGGAACAAATATATCCCGAACTTTTGAAAATGGTATGTGCCCTTCATTATATTTTAGGGATGTATATACTCTTATCGTCACACTTTAGGTTCATATATGGCCTAACGGATTGACATTTGACAAGATTTGAACCACTAACTCATTTTCTTTTATTTTTTACCCAAAATAAATAAACCCGCTGAATTTGAACCCAAAAATATAAAAAAAACCTAACCCGCAATTAAACCCAACTAATCTGAAACCTACCAAGACCTGCTACGTAATTTATTTTCCATTGATCAGTGCGAATTGACGTGTGACAAGATTTGAACCACTAACTCATTTTTTTTTTATTTTTTACCCAAAATAAATAAACCCGCCCAATTTGAACCCAAAAATATAAGAAAAAACTAACCCGCAATTAAACCCAACTAATCTGAAATCTACCAAGACCTGCTACGTAATTTATTTTCCATTGATCAGTGAAAAATGAATTAGTCGGAGCCTCCACCTGCCAAAAGCTGAGGAAACAATCCCTTTGATGCAGATGAACTTTGGGTGGCTGCAGTACCTTTTTAAAAGACATGGTAGAAAACAACCAAAGAGAACATGGCCACTGGGAATGAAATATTGAGAATGATGGAAAATGCCCAGCTGAGCCAACTCGGATATAACCCAAGAATATAACGTGATCATCAAAATAGAGCATGCTGGACGGAATGATGACAAACTGCCATGTCCAATGCTTGAGAAGTTTTAGTGTCCGGTGATCTAAGCGAGCAGTACGAGGCTACAATTCACAGAAAGAACATTAAATTCATCGAGACAATCCACCACACCAATAATAATTTATTAATCATTCTAGTGAAATAGAGTAAGAAAGTCATAAGCTTAATTAGACAGTTAAACAGCTGACAGAATTAGAAAGACAAAGTTCAACCTAATTTCTCACATCAGCCAGATTATAAGAAAATTTACATAAGCGTTGGCAACCCAAGCCTCGAAGTCGTCCAAATATGAAAGAACAAGGGCTTGAACTCCAAGCTTAGAGGAGTGACTGATCGATAGAAGAATGAATTAGGTCGCAGGTCTTGGTAGATTTCGGGTTACTCGGGTTTAGTTACGGGTTAGCTTTTTTACTTTCTTAATTTTGGGTTCAATTGGGTGTTTTATTTTTTGGGTAAAAAATAAAAGAAAATGTATTAGTGGTTCAGATCTTGACACGTGTCATCTCTAAAAGGCTGAAGGACAAATATGAACCTAAAGTATGCCGGTAAAAGTATATACATCTCTAAAGTGTAATGAATGATATATACGTATTATTTTTTAAAGTTTAGAGATATATTTATTTTTTTTATATTTTTTTTAATTTTAAAATACTTTGGAACTTCCTCTTCATTTCATATTTATCATTCCTCCTTTTATTTGCATGAATAATATTTGAATTTATAAATTAAAGATATTTTAGTCATTTTAACAAAAGAATAACTTATCAACATTTTTTACCAAACACAAACTTTTTATTATCTATTTCTGCGCTTTTGTCTAAATATTTTGAAGGAGAGCCTTTAACTAATTGATAAAGTTATATTCACGTGACTAGGAGGTCACGCGTTCAATCCTTGGAAATAGTCTCTTGCATAAATATAAGGTAAGGTTGTGCACAATAGACACAAGTGGTCGGGCCCTTTCCCGGACCCTACACGTAGCGATAAATTTAGTGCACCGGACTGCCTTTTTTTAAAAAAAATCTAAATATATAACTACTTATTTATAAAATAAATTTAAACACTTAAAAATGCTTATCAACTAATCCAAATGGGTTCTTAATAACTGAAATCTGAATCATTAAGATTGAGGCTTCATTGAGTGCAAAAAATAAGGGTTTAGTGTATTTAATATCTAGGTTTAGGTCTAAGTGTATCCTCTTTTTGTTGATAATTCCCAAGAGACCTTTACGTATTAAATAAGAATAAATGACTTGGATAGAAAGATTTGAATATTCTTATCCAATTCGTGGAATATGCCGTAAATTGGACAGGACAGAGTATTCCAAATGACTAGCTCTTATTGGTTCCTACCTTTTAATTTTTTGATTTTTTATTTGTTATTAAATATAATGTTATTTTTTAATCCGATGGTCTACCGGAAACAACCTCTACCCCATAAAGATAGGAATAATATATGTATATATTCTACCTTCTCTAGGCTCCACTTGTAGAATTACATCCGCGTATCTAATTGTAATAATTAAAACCTAGCTAAGTGTTTTTAAATCGAAAAATACATATGAAAAAAAAACTGACTTATGAAAAAATTTCAAGAAAAGTATAATTTTTCCTTAATTCTTTTTTCTTTTGCAAATGAAAACAAAAGTTATATCTAAAAAGGGCGACAATTTTTGGTTTACAATTTTCTCAAATAAAAACCAACTAAAAATGGAATTGAAGTTAAAAATTTAAGATTAGTTCTAGAAATATTTAAAGCCTTAGAAAGGAGTGAGATTTAGGTTTGGTGAAAAATTAGGTGTTCACACAACTCTGTTTTCAAAACACATGTTTTCCTGGCATGAATTTAATAAGTTATTTTTTGTTATAGTGACCCTAGGTGTAGATCTATGAACTATGTCAAACATACTATTGGATTGATCTCTTATGTTGAGAAAATTGTTTTGTAAAAAGTATAGTTTGATGCATTAAAACTCCTATTATGCGTAAGGTCTGAAAAAAATCGAATTATAAGGGTTTATTATACGCAATTATATATATTTACTACAGTAGATTAGTCAACGCCCTTCTCAAGAAAAAAAAAAAGATACATAGAATTAATTATAGAAGTACTTATCACGAGAAATATCTGAATTTGAAATAAAGTATCATCGATAAGAAGATAAGAAAGCTGTCAAACAATTCGTTGATGTACATGTTCCACGACATTTGACCAATGAACATTAAGGTATGCAACAACGTAAAAAACCAATGTTTATTAATTAAATAAACAGAAGTAAGAACTATCTCTCCCCAAAATTCACTAGGAACACTGGCAGACAACAAAAGTGATCGGGCAGTCTCAAGAATATGCCTATGTTTTCTTTCAGCAACTTCATTCTGTTCAGGAGTATCAGTGCAAGAAATTTGGTAAATTGTA
>JBDJHY010000097.1:7782425-7794764 GCA_039654485.1 Withania somnifera
CTCGGATAACGGAAAATAGTTTGCAAACGACCCATTCAAAGCATGGTGCGATGAAATGAAAATCATTCAACAATTCACCTTGGTAGCACATCCTCAGGAGACTGTGTCATGTCCTATGGGCATACAGGACAACTCTAAGAACATCTAACAGGAAAAACCTGTTCAGCCTTACATACGGAACGGAAGCAGTGACCCCAACAGAGATAGAGGTACTAAGCCTGAGGTCATTATATTATGCAGAGCAAGACAATAAAAAAGAGCTCAGGTTAAACCTCGACCTCCTGGAGGAAAAAAGAGAAATTGCAGCTATTTTTAGCAAGATACAAGCAGGCTATGGCAAAATACTATAACGACCGGGTAAAGAATACCCAATTTAGCCCAGGCCAGCTTGTCTTGAGACGAAACGAAGCTAGCCGAGCTGAAAAGATGGGAAAATTTGAAGAAAACTAGGAAGACCCTTATCAGATAACTGAAGCTTCTAACACATGTAGCTACAAATTAACAAGATTAGATGGTACTGAAGTACTTAGATCATGGCATATAAGTAATTTACGAAGATTTTATTAGTAATATATGCAGTTTTCTTTGATTAAATTATACTTATTTATTATGATTATCCTTTATTACGTCTATAATTGTCATTTTTACGGCTATTAACCGGTCTAAAAAAGCATGGGAACAACTCCAGTTGAGAAAGGCCATATAAAAATCCTGAATTAAATTGACTTCGGGGACCACCTTGAGATCCTGATCTAAATCAAGTTCGAGGACCACCTTGAGATCTTAAATTAAATCCACCTCGGGGACCACCCTGAGATCGATTTTTCCAGAGCACCGCGAGTCCTGAATTGAATTCACCTCGAGGACCACCATGAGATCGGTTTGGCTAAAGCGCCACTAATTATAAGTTAAATCGACCTCAAATATAAGAGCTCGGTTTAGCAAAATGTCATTAAATTATAAATCGACCTCAGGTATGAGAGCACGGGTCGGTAGAATAATGCAAAATTATAAATTGACCATAAATAAGAGAGCTCGATTCAACAGAGCGCTACAGAATCACAAACTAAATCGACCTTTTCTGTGAGAGCTCAATTCTGCAAAACGCCGTTAAATTAGAAATTAAATCGATCTCGTCTACGAGAACCCAGTTCGGTAAAATACCGTAAAAAACACAAGTTAAATTGACCTCAGGTTGGTTTGGCCTAGCGCCTCACAATCACTGCTAGGGGCAGATACATAATAGTAATGCACCAACATGAAACGAAAGCGAAAAACCATAAAAATAGGTATGTAAAAAGTCATTTTATTTAAAGTTGTACAATCATTTACATAAAAATGTTCCTACCTATCAAGGTGTACTGATACATCATTAAAAGATTTATCCTAACTCCGACAACCTCGTTGGGACCAAGTTGGTCTACTATGACCCGGCCCGGCAAGCGTAGGTATGGTACCCGAAGAGGCAGCTGAAGAAGAATTCGACCGACTTATGCTGGCCTACAGGTTAAGTCTGAAATGCTGAGGCCTTTTCTTCACATCCTCATACATGGCTAGGACGTGGTCGAGGATGACTTTTTATTCCGTTGATAGCAAGGAGAACCTTCTCCAAACATGGAAGCTATGCTATCTAGGATAGTAGTCAACTCGTCCACCAGCTCCTCTACCTCGTCTAAGTAAGTAAACCTCATTCAATAAATAATATCTTCTCGTATTCGTGCACTTGATCTTGGAGGTGACTCACCTCAACTTTACGAGGTCGAAGTCTATTTTATGATGAGTTGCTTTAGATTTTTAATAAGCAACTGGCTTCTCAGTTTTATCCACTAGCTTACGGACATCCCCCCGCAGTGCTTAGAGCTTCCTAGATAAATCAGTATTTCCTCCCTGAGGCATTTCCTCTCATCGCTAGAGGCCTTCAGCTTATTGACCAAGCCTTGGAACTTGGCTTTCTCAAATAGCCGAGTTCAAAAGTACTTGATAAATTCATTCTTATTATGGAGCTCCCTATTCCTCTCATGAAAGAGCCTTCGAAGAAATAAGATTTTCCTTTCCACTTGTTCAAATGTATAAAGGATAATTTGCTGAAAAATAAGAATGAGAGCATTAGAAATAACTGAAAACGAGGTGAATTAAGAAAAAGTTTCATTTTATTAATGGAGGACGAATAGGCCGGGATGTTACAGAGCCAGAAAAAAGAAAAAATACAAAGAGCCTTAAATCTAACTATCATTCCCGACCTGTCTAACAGCCGAGATGGGCTATATCTCTACAAGAGGCTTAACAGCTGGAGCGGAGACAGGGTCTTCAATGGGAGAGCTCGGAGAAACCTCGGGGAAGGCTGGTTGCTCCTTAGCCTGAAGTGCTCCTGGCAGCCAAAAATGCCTAGATGTTCGAGTCGGCGTCCTAGGTGCATGCCCTCAAATCCTCCATTAATAAGGGAGTAAGGTGTTGAGCGATAAACTTAATCAAGTGGAGCTCAGGTCTGTTCAGCATCACTTTGATAAGGTCCTTAGTCACTCGAGATTCTGCCCCAGCTTCATAGCCGAACCGCTCATCTCGGAGGGAGAGATCAGGGTACGTCTTGGTTACCTCATCCAGCACCGCTAATCGGGGTGGTGATGACCAAAGGTTCACTCATGGACGAGACGTACTATGAGAATGCATTGGTTATGGTAATCTTTTTAAAGAGGACCTCAGCAAACTCTCCCTATTTATCGATGAAATTTGTCTTCAAGCGGTGTAGCTCAGTTTCAGCGGTCTTTTATTTCTTCTCAGCAGCCTTTCTTTTCTCTTCAGAGGCTTTCAGCTAGGCCTCTAATTTTTTCCGCTGAGCCCTCTCCTGGCTGAGCTCCTCATCAACGTGGCCCACTTTTTGGGCCAAGATAGATGCTGTCATAGATAAAACCTACAGAGAGGAAAATTGGTGGAGTACTGGGAAAAAAATAGTATAAGAAAGGTTAGATTTAAGAATACCTACATTGCTGAGGCCAGCCAGGGACATATCCTCAGCAGGGGTCAACTCAGAAGTCTTTTGCCTTTTGGGCATAGGCTGAGGTGCCCCTCTTATGGCCACCTCAGTCGTAGTACCTCGATCGAATACCTCAATTATACGAAGGGGGTTGGGGTAGTCACCTCCTTATCAGGTTCGGTAAACGAGCTGGAGGGTTTATTCTTCTTTCCAAGCCTGACATGTACCACTGAAATAAAAAATCAAGGACAAGTCAGATCAGTAACACAGACTGAGGTATTCACCTCGAAAACACAAATTTCTTACTACCTGGGGTCCCTTCGGCCATCTCCTCGTTAGGTACCACCTCGCAGACCTGGGCACCTGGGTTAAAGGCACTAATTTTTGCCTAGAATAGGTCCTCATCAATGAATCGACAACGATAAGGGGGTATGCTGCGACGAGGTCAAGGTCCCTGGCATTGATAACCCTGGCAACACCGTATTTAACTTTACCCAGATTCCAGTAGGGGAAAAACGAAACCCATCTACTTTACAAAAGAAAAATTTGACCTTCTAATCAACAATTTTGGAAGGAGTTAGAATCCTAAAGTTACGAAGGTGACTAAAAAAAGTACCATCCTTTGGAAGGCCCAGAACTCTTTATTGTAAAAAAGTGTTTGAATAAATCTACGGAAAGCTCTGTCCCAACTTTGGAGCAGGCAAGTGTAAAACCTACGATGGTGTGCATGGCGTTAGGCGCCAATTGCGCAAGGGTTAAATTAAAAGATGCTAATACCCTAATCAATAAGGAAAAGAAGGGAAAACGTAATCCAGACACTACGTATTCGTAATACATACAATAGTACCCCAACGGGGGAGAGCAACCCCTGTTACAGGGACGGGGTATGGTAAACTCAAAATTAGGGGAAAATGATGTTCCTTAGGAAAGGTAGCAAACAGTCTATAGAAAAGGCTACTTGCAACCTTTGAGACCAGCTAATTATGACCCTCAAAAGTTTGGGACGATGGAGTCAGAGATTGGAGGTCAGGGGTATCACTACCTACACAATAGACCTCTGCTTCATATGTACTAGGAGAAGAAGAAGAAGAAAGAGAAGACATGCTTCCTGGTGTGCAAAAAGTAGAAATGTTTGAAAGAATGAAGAAAGACTGGAAAATATGAAAGCCAGAAGATGAACAAAGTAAGAAGAAATGCAAAAGAAAGAAAAAGAAACATATATGAAAGGATGACTTAGAATCCTAAGGGTCAGTAAAAAAGAGATAATTATTGAAGGGGGAAATGAAACGCCGGTACAGTAAATACCGCATATTCCCAAGGGAAAAACCTCAGAGAAATACAGTTAATTCCTGCTTTATAAATGACCTCAGGGAAAAACCTCAGAGAAATACAGTTAATTCCTGCTCTACAATTTCAGTCGAATGACGTAAACACACACTTCGACTTTCGGAGTGTAGAATAACGGTAGTAACAATGATTTAATAGTAATTAATAATTACTATTAACAACACAATTAATGTAGAGTAATGGTAAAGTAATTACCATTAACGTGGTAATAACCGTTGAGGAGCTTATTGCTCCCATTTACAATTCCCACTAATGAGGCTACGACAGTTACAAAGTAGGTAGGCAATAACCATTAAGGAGATCATTACTCCCCATTCACAGTGCCACTAATATGACTGTTACTGAACCAAATATAAAAGCCCATACAGTGAAAAAACTAATGTACGCTCAATATATTACTCTCAGAATACTACTGATATTCTCTCCTCAAGTTTTTACTAACTTAAACATCGGAGAATTACCTGGGGACCACTTTGGGCTTTGTTTTGCAAGTACTTATTCCAAATTCGTTGCTGTTGCCAGTTACTGTGAGGTAGATTTGATAATAAAGATTTATTTGTGATCTTTTGGGATCAATATTAAAATTTGAAAACCTAAATTTTTAATGTTTAAAGTTATGTTTAATACATATTTTATTTTAAGAAAATTAAAATTTCAAAACCTTCAATGTTTTAAACATTTAGAAGTTGAAAATATTTAAAGATCAATAAGTAAATTTTATGAAAGATTAGCATTTAAAAAATAAATCTTCAAAATCTAATATCAAGGTTGATAATAGCCAAACACTAATTAAATTGTTCTTCCCTTATATGACTATTCAATTACTGGGAGATCCCACACCACTTAAGTCTGAATTTCCTTTCGATATTTGAATGACCGATCATACAGAGTATTAGTTTATTTATTTGGATCTAATATTGTTATAATTCTATTGTTTAGAACTTACCTAATTTTGAATTTTTTGAAATTCAAAAAGACTCTAAGAACCTATTTTCACAAATTTTGATTCAAATCACTAGTAAAAATTTAAAAACAATTATTTTCAAATGCATCTGAAAAAAACAACTCTTATTTTTAGATTGAAAAACAGATAAAAAATCGAATTTCACTGTTTTTTGTCATGTTAAAATTTAAAATTGGCAAAAGGACCTACAAGAAAAAAAAAGAAAGTAAAAGGCAAAACCCTTTTTAAAACATGACAATGGTAGCCAAGAAAGGTTAATAATGGCGTTTGTTCACTGTCCACGAGCTTTCTTCTGCACAAACTCTGACACAGTCTTTTTTTCCCACCTTCAAAACCCTTGCCTTGTTCAACCCCTTTACTACTCTTGGGCCCCACCATAAACCCCCCAGTTTCTTTTTTCGCTTTCAGACAAAATCCGAGAAAACAAATTACTCGCTACAAGAATTGAAATCCCTATTTGTTTACTGTCAAGAATCACAAATCTCCAAAATCATCACGAATCTCAATACTGTCCTTCGTTTAAATTTATTACTCGACAGCATATATCCACAAACTTTCCAGAGATTCATTCATACTTCGTATGGGCGGTCAAGATTCAATCCCCTCTATTTCAAAGGTCAGATTTTCCTTTTCTCTCGTACCCCCAAAACACCCTCCTGCCTTTCTTCTACTACTTTTTACTAGTACTTACCAATTAGTATTTTTGTTTTGGCCCATTTTTTTTCACAATGCAAAACAGGTGAAGAGATGACCGGTGGCGGTGGAAAAGTTATAGTAGTTAAAATAATAGTGGTGATTAAAGAAGCTGTATGGCTTAAGGACTGTTTGGCTGTTGTTATAATTGAGTTAAATTTTGTTTTTGTTGTTGTTGTTGAGATGGGGTGCAATGAGTCTAAAGCAGTTGATACAGAGCTTGTAATTCGTTGTAGAGAGAGGAAGGAACTGATCAAAGCTGCTGCTAATTACCGTTATGCCCTCGCTGCTGCTCATGTTTCGTATTTTCACTCTCTTAAGGATGTTGGTGAAGCTCTGAGGAAGTTTGTTGATGAAGAGCTCATTGTTGGTTCTTCTTCTTCTTCACTGTCTACTCCTTCTCCTCATTCCTTAACATTGCCTCATGGTCGCAAAATTGGCAGTAATGCCAGTGGTAGTGGAACTCATCATAAGCATAAATCTTCTGGATCTTCGATATCGATTTCGTCATCTAGTAACGTTTCACCTTTTCATGATGAAGATGAACCTGTACACGAGCACGGCCACTTGCATTTGTCATCAGATTCGTCTGAAAATGATGACGAGCATGAGCATGAGCATGTATATTTGGCACAAAAGGGTAATATATATGTACATGAACATGATGACCCTCGAATGGGTCGTAGGAATTTACATTCACATAAAGATCATCCTCAAAGTGATAATAGGACTGTACACCAACATTTTGAGGGGGAACCATCAATTTCACCATATCCACAGCCAGGATGGGGGTCTGGGGGATTGCCATATGGGATGATGATGAATCATGAGGCTCAATCACAAGGATTTTGGGATTCAATTTATGGAACGAACCCACAATTTCAGGCTCCTTGGGGAGGACAGCAATATGGTGGAAATCCAAACACGTATGCTTATTACATGAAGAAATCTTCACCAGTGATGAAAACTGTCGTTCGCGAAGCAGATCCGGTGCCTACTGGTTATTCCAATTCGTATTGGAGCTACCCAAATGAGAATGGTGGGTATTTTGGGTACCCAATGGCTCCTTCAATTGCTGAAAGGGGCAAACAGAGTAAGAAACCAAGTCCACCTAAGGAGCCACCGCCACCACCGACCCCAAATACCTCTGCTTGGGACTATTTCGATCCGTTTGATGCTTTAGATAGTGGTTATATGGGCTACTTCTCGCATAAACAGAACAGTTATGCATCAGTTAGCGGTAGTCCTAACTCAACTGAAGTGAGGGAGAGGGAGGGCATTCCTGATTTGGAAGAAGAAGCTGAGACTGAGATGTATAAGGAGTACCATGAAGGAAAGAAGTTGAGTGATGAGCCAAAGACAACGCATCTTGGGGAGGCAAATTCGTCAAGAAGTAGCGACAGTTGTAGAGAATGTATGCCTCATGGCATTGATTTAAGGGGTGTAGCTGGACACAGTAGTATGGGCAGTTCGAAACCAGATTCGTCATTACATAATTTGGATGGCTCATCAAGTTCACGGGGAGTAAAATGTGAGGGTAGTGGTGGCAGGACAAAGCCGATATCAACAATGTACGATTCGGGTTCTCACATTTTGAGTGTAGAACCATCACATAATAGTGGTGGCACAGGTTCAATTGATATTACAGAGGAAAAGAGCAATTTTGAAATTCTTGTGTCAGGAACCCCGGAAGATGTACATACGAAGAAGAAAGGGGTGACCTTTGAGGTGGATGAAATGTCCAAGAATGAGACTGAATCACCCAGGTCAAGTAGCTTGACCACACCACATGCTTATGGCTCCAGGGTTCTGCATGAGGTTGTGGCTGAAATTCGAGATGAATTTGAGATTGCTTCTAGTTATGGAAGGGAAGTTGCTCTGATGCTTGAGGTTGGGAAGCTTCCTTACCAGCCTAGCTTTGTTAAAGGTATGGTTTTGTCAATGTTCCTTAATCTCTTGATTCAGTTGATGCTGGGTTTCCTTTTATTTTTTACTTTTTATGTAGTTTTTCTACGTAAGTTATCTTATGTTTGCTGAGTGATAATTTTGTTCTGCTCAGTTAGACCTCCTTTCCTGCCATGTATTTGTAAATCTATTTAAATCTTCACTAACTTGAAAACCTTTTCCACGGAGTGATCGACAGCTCATTCATGGAAAATAGTTGCTGCATTTCATTTTATATTATTGCTGTTGTTCATTGAATTTTGCACGTAGTTTTTACAGAGCAGACTGTATTGCTCTTTATTTATGAGGGGGGAAAGTATTAGATCTCCAATGTAATTGGTCAAATTGTTGTTCGAAGTTTAATAAAGATTATTGAAGTATGAGACTCTGTTTACTTCATGCTAACTATGTTGGAAAATAGATAAATATTTAATACGGTGCCTACATACAGATTTCTGTTCATATTGTCATTTGTCTTTATTGCACTTGTTCCCTGTCTCAATATAAATTTATGCATTCCCAATGGATGTTATGTGTTGCCCTAGTTATTAGTAGTTTGTCCAATTATAATGTGGAAAACATAAGTCACTATAGGCTGTAAATGGAAATTGCTTCAGTGAGCATAGCTAATACCTAAGTGCGCCCAGTCCAATAATTTTCTTTGATCAATATCACTTGTTTATCTTTATTGGGATTTGCTTGTTATCTTGGGTTTCTTGGTAAACTCCCTGGGAGAAACATGATGACATCCTTTTTGTCTATTGGATTCTTATTATGACATCTATTTTTGCTCTCAGAGCTCCTATCCAGGATTCTACACCTGATTGCTCCATCCATATCCTTTTCCCATACGGTGACGGTGCAGTCAGTAAGGCTGGCTGCCAAAACAAGAAAGTTGACGAAATCCTACTTTGGAGATGTTGGCCTAGACGCTGTGAAACCTTGTAACATGTCATCTACACTTGATGAGTTATATGAATGGGAGAAGAAACTATATAAGGAAGTTAAGGTAATGGGAGGGCAACTGCCAAGATCTTTGTTTCAATTCTTAATTTTTTTAAAAAGACTTATTTGTGTGTAGATTTTTTGTCAAAACTTTCGAAAGAGGAAAAGAAGAAACATGGAATTGCTCGTGTGCCATGTGAATTGATAGTTATCCTTAAGATTTAAGTTGTTTGACTGATATCGTATTTAGCTTTTGCTATAGATGGTTGAAGGCTTAACGAGGGTTTTTCATTCACTGGAAGTTAGCATTCAATTCTCTAGGGGCCAGTCTTTTGATGATTTTCGTAATCATCAGTGCTTCAGTTTCTGGATCAGCTAATTGTGTTCTCAGCTCAACTGAAATCTGAGAGAGCTCAGTGAGGTAGTTCTTATGTTAAACCCGTGACACAACTTTGGGTCAGAAGAACATTAATGAACTGGATATGGTCATCTAATTTTAGTAGCATTCCAGATCTTTGGTTAGTTGATTACTCTATCAAGTTTCTTGTGCTAAAGGATGACACGGGTTAGGCATCTGCTTCCAGTTTGAAAGAAGTATTGGAGAATTTTCATGTTATTCACAATCTTTTTAATGATTTTAAGAATTTGTGCTGTTGTTAGAAATATAGAGGATAGTGTGAAAGATTGAAGTTTGAAAGCAACTATTGTAGAATTTTCATGTTATTCATAATTTTCTTAAATGATTTTAAGAACTTGTTCCCTTGTTAGAACTATAGAGGAAAATGTGATTGTGAGGGTGATGATTCCCAAAAGATCACCAACAACTACACTACCAAATTTACCTTACAACACTGAATGACAACAATGAACCTAAGATGAACCCCTGCAAAACAGAATCCAGGATGGTCTACGGGGTAAACTCGCCGATGCTTAAGTTAGCAATAAGCTTTTGAAAATTATATGTATATTCTTTGCAATAGTAGAGTGAGCGTCCCTTTGTCTCCTTGCTTTCTGACTTTTATCTCTTTCCCATATAACTGTCACTTAGTGGGCGCTATAAACAGGGAGTAACCTCCTAAGTGGTTATTGCCACTTTAAACATATTAATAGTATTAATAGTAATTACTTAATTACTATCATTATTCTACCGTAATTAGTTAATTACTCGAGATGTGTGTTTACACCATTCGACTGAATGAATAGAGTAGGACGAACTAATTCTTTTCGGTGTTATTCACTGAAATAGCTTTTGGAACCAAGTTGATTTGGCTAAGGTTGTGACTGGTTTCTTGAGACCTCTGAGATTATTTTTTATAGTCTGAAGTGTGCTGAGGTATCACATACCAAGGTGAACTGTGCACTTGATAAAAGCTACTTTAGCCTGCTTACATCCGAGTAACATGCTCGTAGGGGTTATCCTTTACCTGATTCCTTTGGTCGACACCATTCGCCTGAGATAGATAGTTTTTCTTGGTTCCAAGTTCGCTTTGGTAGTATACATCGAGATTAATATGATTTGTGTACTTATTCTGAAAAATTGAAAAAATTGGAGGTGAATTGGGAAGGCCTTTATCAGGTTATTGAAGCTTATAAGTCAGGTAGTTATAAATTAGCAGTTATAAATTAACAAAATTAGATGGCAGTGAATTGCCAAGAACCTGGCATGTAAGCAATTTACGAATGTTCTATCAGTAAAGTTACAATTTCTTGACTTATATTCATTTCTTATAATTGTTATTTTCCTTTAACTGATGTATGAATTATTGATTGTACAAGGCATGAGATGGGCTGTACGCCTTAACAAAAAAGGCCGAGATGATAAATTGAACTCCTTTGGGAGATTTGGTTCGGTGAATTGCCGATACTAACAGATAATAAACCGAGTTCGAGTACGAGAGTTCGGGTACGAGAGTTCGGTTCGGCATAATGCCATTTTGAATGAATACAATTATCTAGTTTATGCAATAAATTGGGCCGAAATCATGGTCACAAATATGAACAAAAAGTAAATCGATTTCATATATTAGAGATCGGTTCGGTGAAACACCGCGGATACACTTAACAAAATTACATAGAATAACTTTTACTTGCCAAATTTCTAATTACAATGCATATTAATTACTATTTGAACTTCTCTGAGGGAGGCGGCCTCGGCCTCTTCTACCTCATCTTCTTCTACCTCGTCCTCATCCACTTTTGACAGGTACAATATCTAAAGATGGGGTAGCTGATGAAGAGTCTGGCCGGCTTGTGCTACCATGATATGAAGTCAATAAATCTAAGGTCTTTTCTTCACATCATCGTACATTGCCAAAATATGTTCAAGGATGATCTTATTCCTTTGGTATTCAGGGGAGCCTTCCTTGTGACTGGAGGCAAGGCTTTCGAGAGTAACAGTCACATCACAGACTCATTCTTCGACTTCGTCTAAGGTGAGTAATCCTGCCTCATCAAATACTATGCGTTCATGTTCTTGTATCTGATTTCGGAGACAATTCACCTCGGCCTCGCGGTGGTCGAACTCAAGCTTGAAGTGTTTCACCCTGGATTTTCAGTGGATAATGCCCTCGTTGGTACTTTCCACGTACTTACGGGCATCCTTTCGTAAATCTTCAAGCTGTTGTGAGATCCTTTTGTTTTGCTCCATGAGGCTTCTACGGGCTTCAACTTCTCAGAGGCCTTCAAGTTGGCCTCTGCCTCCCTCCGAAGAACTCTTTCTTTCTTGAGCTCCTTCTCAGCTTGTTCCTCTTTATGGACCAACTCTCTATGAATGGACAAAGCTCTTTCGGACCAGGCGGTGAACTTCTCCAAAATCTGTAAAATGGAAAAACAAATTGATACTTGGTCAGAGGAGATATGTGAGCATAAACCAGTAAAGGCACGAGATAGATAACACTTACGTTCCCTAGGCCAGCTAATGAGGTGTCCTTGGCGGAGATCATCTCTGCAGGTTTCTGTTTCTTAGGGGCCAGAGTCAGACCAGACCAGTACTGCTCCTTTTCTTGCCCGCCTTTGGGCGGTCTCCTTTTTACCAGCCTCCACTTTAGGTACCCCTTTTATGAGGAGGGGGGTGGAGGTAGGTGCCTTTTTTGCCGTCTCAGCAAAGGAGCTGGTTGGTTTTGATTTCCTCTCCAACTCAATTTCCACCACTTCAATAGGCCACAATAAGTTAGATAAATAATATTAGTACAAAAAGAAAATATAATCACCACCTCAGATATACGTAGTTTGACTTAACAACTACCTCTAGTTACTTCAGTGGTCTTATCCGACTGTATCACTTCGGTGACCTCGTCAACTGGGTTAAACGTGCTGATTTTGGCCTTAAACAAATCCACATCGTCAAAAATGCTACGGTGTGGTTTTATTTGGTCAACAAGGTCAAGGCCGGGGTTATCCACATTATAATCAAAATCATTCCTAACTTTATCCAAGTACCAGGTTGGAGGCATGTCTGTGCCATTTAATTTGAAAT
>JBDJHY010000097.1:7808541-7821764 GCA_039654485.1 Withania somnifera
TTTATCCACACACTCCAATTTTTTTTTTTTGATTTTTTTTTTTGATTTATGAAACAAGGATTGTAATTCGACGGAACGAATTACTAGCCAAAATTTTGATACCAAATGATAAGATTCAGGTTATGAATCGCAACACAAGATAGAAGGAGAAAGAAACAAAAATAAGATATGCGGAAACTTAAACGGTTTGCCGGTTTATGGGCAATATGCGGAAACTTAAACGGTTTGCCGGTTTATGGGCAACAAGGGACTTTATATCCTCACCTCCCAATTGAACTAAGAGAACGAGGAAGAACCAATTAATATAATCAAAGACAACGCGAATCACTCAACTAAAAGTAGCAATTAAAGGAATTCACCTTTAATCACTCAACTAAACTATAAACTATGAAATATAAAGTTAAATTATAATCAGCCAAAGGCTTACAATTTTTATCAATCTTGTCTTAAGTCTAAAATTGAAAGAAAACCCTTATTTGTAGAGTACGCCAACCAAAATTATAAAGTCCAAAAGCTGTAGGACTTGGAAAAGTTTTCCTTCATTCAATTTGAGTGCAAATAGACCAAGTTTAAGAAGCTTTTTGGTTGCCTTCTGGAAGCTTCTTAGACGACCTTCTTAGCTTATTTGGAGTCAATTTTGTTCTTCTTTATTGACTTAGGGCTAACCTCCATTGGGCCACTTGAATCTTTCATTGGGCCAATGTTTTGGGCTGATTTTTGCTTCCACTTGGACTGCCTTTGGCCGCCTACTTTAAGTCCTTCTTGGGCTTTAATTATTGGTATTTTGCAAGGCCAAATGTTGTAAATTATCTCTTGGGCGTTCAACAATGTTTTCCATGCAACCACTTCTTCACCATAACTTGAAAAACCTTCAATTCCTTAGCTTGATTCCTTGTAAATGATATTGGAGTTTGATTGCTTTCCATACTAGCTTGGTTGCCATCCATGTTCGTATTAGGTTCAATTCTCAGTAGAGATAACACTAGGTGATTTCTCCATCTGTTTTAGTTGTGGTGGACAGAGTTAATTGATACCTATTGTTGGTGGGGTGGTAGGTATCCCGTGAAATTAGTCAAGGTGCGCGAAAGCTGCTTCGGCACCATGGTTATAAAAAAAATCCAAATTGTTTGTATTTTAGTATTGGAATCCCTGTGTCTCATCTCAATTAGCTCTTCTCATGCTGACTAGACTTGTAATCAGTAGCAAATTTAGTCGAGGCCATTGGGTGCTCAATCACCCATTTTGTTTACTCAAACACTATACTTTTATATTGAAAGTAGTAGCAATATAAAAAGATATTGGTTGAGCACCCACAACTCAAATCTTGGATCCGTTACTGCATGTAGTGCACATATTCTGTCTAACTTCTACTTATCCTAATACCTTTCTCGTAAAATGATTCTCCATAGTTGCACCTTTTGGCTGACATCCTCGTTGGTTTTGTTAATTAACACTATATCATTAGCAAATAGCATACACCATGTGTCCTTATCTGGTATTGTGTTGGTTAGCTTATTCATAACTAGGACAAACAAGTAGGTGTTCAATGTGATCCTGGTTCAGTACACCCATTGACTATTATTACGAGAAATTCTTGCGTATCTTCTATTACTATTCTTTTGTTTGTGACAACTTGCTTCATATGTGGCTGTTGTGACATTTATATTTTTAGTATGAATCCTTTTCTTTCCTTCACTTACCGAAGGACCAATTTGATGACGATGTATCCTATGCTTTCTCTAGGTCAATGAACACCACGTCTAGATGTTTCTTTTTTTCACGATAATTTTTCATCAATCTTCATAGCAAGAATACAACTTCCATTGCATCCAACTGTGTGACCTAGGGGTCAATGAAGTCGATTGAGAATCATGAAGTCTCAGGTTTAAGTCCCATTATACACAAAAGACACTAGGTGATTTCTTCTCATCTTTCGTAGCCTTGGACAGAGTTAACTGGTACCTTTTGCGGATGGGTGATGGTTGGTATTCTGCTAAATTAGTCAAGGTACGCGCGAGTTGGCTAACACAATGGTTATAAAAAAATTAAGTACATAACTTCTGTCTTACATCTACAAGGCAAGACAAAGAAAGGAGGGAATATAGACATTGCCATAGGAGGGTAAAGAGGTCCTTCTGTTAATACCTTCCTGTGTCTAGAAATGATAGTGCTGTCCTGAACTAGGTGAATGTTCACAAATTAAAAGTAAGTGCATAGCGGTCATATGTTGAATAGTTAACTTCTCATTTTACAAGAGATTGGAAATGTTTAGTGGTCGGTTGTGTTTCGGTTTATCTGATAAATTTGCACTCTTCTCTTTAGCAAGTTAAGAAGGTTTATTGAGACAATAGTTTTGGGTGTTATTGTACTTGGAGATGTTAAATGTCCTCTTGAGATGTTTATTCCGCAATATCATTGAATTTTCCTGAAAGACTCAACTGCACCACCTGCTTGTGTGAATCTATTTGGTAGGTGTAGTTAGCTTAAGTGTATTGATGTGCATAGTTCATTTTTGCTCGTATTTGGTCGGTGTAATTTTGATCCATCTGTTACGAAATTACTAAATGTTAAATGGTTTTATACGTTATGTAAACTTATATTTGCTGTCAAGATATAGGAGTGTTTTATCTAGCGGTTGGAAATGGTTTTTCTAAGTAAACCTGATTTGTATCTTCACTTGGAAAACTAGCTAGAAAAGAACATCAATGTCGAAGGTTTGCTACTTCTGCAAAGGTTGTCCTGTAGGATTTTGGCTCACTGTTAGTAGTGTCTACAATCAGTATTTGCCGAGTGAATTCTTATTCCCTTCGTTATTTTTTTTCTTTAGCTCCTCTTTTTTATCTTCTTAAGCAGTCTCTGCTAGTATATTTTTGTATTCCTGCATCTGGTTTGTAGTATGAAGTTTTGCTTTATCATGCATTGTAGTGCATGATGAACTTACAATGTATTCATAATTTATTTGAGGAAAGACATCAAATGCACCCTGAACTTATATTGAAAAGTCAATTTCACTCTCAAACTAATCAGACAACGTATTACGCCCTTAATTTTTTTTTTTGGGGATCTAACACCACCTAACAGCTGATGTGGCAAAAAAGATAAATAAATAAAATAACAGGGACACCACTGATTACGCCGGAAAAATTGTGCCTGAATTCAAAATATTTCAGTTTGGCTGATTATTTCTCTTCATGCCCCCTCTTGAACGACCCATCGTCTTCTCCTTGTCCCTCCAAAACCCAACTGCTCTTAATCTTTGTTCGAAATCTTGAAGGGTCAATAATGGAGGTTTTATTGAAGATTCATCTTGTATCTTCTCAAATCAATAGTTAAATGGATTTTTAATTCTAATTAGTACTTTATGAACTCAATTAGTTTTTCAAGCACAACCCTGTGATGGTTGTTATGGTTTGGGGTGCTGGAATATGTGAGTTTGTGTTTGATGATGGTGAAACTAGCACTGGTGCTATGGAAGGCTTTGTGGTTGTGTGGTGGGTAGCAAAATCTGTTGTGGTTAGGGTTGTTGGTGGTGAAGGATTTGAATTTGATAATGTTCGGTGGTAATGGTGGTGGTATTGTGGTGGTTTGGTGGTGGCTTGTCAAGATTATGATATGGAATTTTTTAATTTTTTTTAAACCTCAAGTTGTATTGATGTGGCATTGATATGTCGATGACATGGATATGCAACTGGTGATAAACTGTTATGGTGGTGTTA
The DNA here is from genome assembly GCA_039654485.1 of Withania somnifera. Taxonomy (NCBI): domain Eukaryota; kingdom Viridiplantae; phylum Streptophyta; class Magnoliopsida; order Solanales; family Solanaceae; genus Withania; species Withania somnifera. The sequence goes on from JBDJHY010000097.1 coordinate 7,812,258, forward strand.
GTTCCACAAAAATAAAGATAAGGGGGTAATAGGTCGTTGAATTAATTTACATTTTGAAATCGATTTGTTGGTATATGTTCAAGGTGCATTTAATGTCTTTTCTCTAATTTATTTTGTATTTCTCCATTCTTGATGGATCTGTCATGCATTGCAAAGTATTATTAACTCAGCATTGTAATATATTATTTCTTTTTGTCCTCCCTTGAAGTAATGAGAACTTCTACTTTCTCATATGCATAGTAATGCCGCATGAACTTTAGCTTTTTTTCCTTACAAGAATTTAAGTGAAACTTTTACCCTCATGCATTTGTAATGCAGCATGACATAACCCCGTTACATAATTCTCCATTTTGGAACCTGATTCACATGCTGCTGGTGCACCTTTTTAGACCTGATATGATAATCTTCTGTATGCAAATAATCAGGCTGGTGAGAATGTGGAGGTCAATGCTCAAGTGTCATCAGAAGCAGTTTCAAGCAATGATGGAGAGTAAAACAAGGGCTCTCAGAGCAAATACTGGATTCCAAAGAGATTCAAGTTTGAGAGCTACTCTTGAACTAGAGGTGCAGTTTTTATTATGGTGTAGCCACTTCAATGATTGGATTTGCAGTCAGAAGTCCTATGCAGAATCCTTAAATGGGTGGCTTCTACGATGCCTCAAATATGAACCAGAAGAAACTCCTGATGGACCTGTCCCTTTCTCCCCTGGTCGTCTTGGAGCTCCTCCAGTTTTTGTAATCTGCAATGATTGGTGTCAGGCAATGGAGGCAATCTCTGAAACTCGGGTAACAATTGCAATGAACGATTTTGCTTCAAATTTGAGGCAGCTTTGGGAACGACAAGATGAAGAGCAGAGACAGAGGATCAAAGCAGAATACCTCTCAAAGGACTACAAGAAACGGTTAACCATGCTTCAGCAAAAGAGAGGGAGCTTGGGACACGAGAAAGATGTGATATCTGACAGAAGTCACATAATTATTCCATCTGAAAAGGGGATTTCACCACTGGATGATTTAAAGGTGGACTTGGATTCATTCAAAAAGAAATTAGTTGAGGAGAGAACAAAACACAAAGATGCAATTAAATTAGTGCATGATGCAGCTTCTAGTAGTTTACAGGGGGGCTTACTGCCAATTTTCAAGGCTTTGGAGAACTTCACTTCTGAGGCTCTGAGAGCACATGAACAAGTTAGGTTACAGAGTGTTAGAGACGGTTCATAGTTTCTCAATTGCATCCTAACCTTGTTTTCCCGTTTGGAAGAAGATGGTCGTAGAATTTTACCACATCAAATGGAGATCCTAGTTGCCGTGTCATATGGATATTACCAAGAAAAGTAGTAGCCAAATGTGTGAGGTAAGAGAAGGGGATTTCATATTTTTAATGTAGACTTGTTAGAGATTTTAGACAGTAACAATGTGTATTAGTGCACACGGAGGATTGATATTTGATGACTAGGTGACTAGCAGAAGAAGTGCAGCTTTTCAGAGGGTAACTTCTAGCATATTTAACAGTTGATCGTACAGTTTCAGTTTCATCCTTTGACGTTAATAGGTAGGTTCTTGTATAGTTATTCATTTATTTGTTTATTGGGTCGTACTGGTGGACATTCTTAGGTAGTTTATGTTGGATTTATGGTTTATCAGGGTTGGAAAATGGGTGCACTGCCGAAATTATGAGCTTCTAAATCTTGTGTTATATGGTAGAATTGATCAATGGAAATTTTGGCAGTGATGCTGAGAATAAACTAGTTCCAGCTTCCTTTATGTCAAGTTAAGGTCCCTACTTGTTTCTTGATCAGAACGCATATTAACCATAACCAATTAGTGCATGACATTGGCACTAGGTTTGACATCTTGTCATAAATAAAGCATGTGATATAAAGTCTCTGATATGTTGTAAAATTTGAAGTATCAATGTCCGAGAGCAAAAAGTTTGGCTGGATATTGAAATCATTAGACAAAGCAGAGTAATGGTTTTTGAAAGAAAGTTTTCGGGAACATTTGCTTGTACTGAATTGCTTGGTCCAAGTACCGAAGCTGATAAATTATGTGTACACAAACGATTCTTTTTTGGCTCTTTTTAGTCATGGGTCTTGAGAGAGTTTTTAGAAACTTCAGCTTGCATGGTATTATTAAGTCTTTTACTGGGGCAAGATAACATTTTATGATTATACACAGGATTATTTTGGGCTCTCTTCAGTCCTATATCTCTTATCCTTGGGAGTTATTCTGTTAGTAGGTTTTCTCGGATGATCTTTTATTCGTTTGGAGATGGCAGGCAGACCTATAAATCTTCATTTTAATGCGATTTTACAAGCGTTTATTTCTATTAGATAGAAATATACATAACCCCAGTTATGGAAGAAACAATTATGAATAAATGAAATTCCGAGCTCGGCATCGGCCCTCGAATCCCTGATGACAGTTTCTTCATTTGCTCATAATTGTTGAATTGATTTGCATTACTACTAATCCCTCGAATCAAGTCAACCTTTAGCATTCGGTCGGTTGGCCGGTTCTGCATGGCGTAAACAATGCCGCACGGTATGTGGTTACTTCACGTGAGAGGTAACAATCTATGCTATACGATAATATTAGAATATAATGGTTATGCAATGATGAACAGTTAAAAATCAAGTTCAACTCCGACTCTGAACTTCATTAAGCAAATATTATGCAAGGTTAGTAATATCATATGCAAGTTTAACAATATCACTTCAAAGGCTTCAACTTCAAGAGTATAAAATGAACTCGGTAGATTCATCAGACTTGATAGTTTTTAACAAGAGAAATAAACTTAATTAAAAACCTTCTTAACATTCTTTACCTCAGATTGACATTTCAAACTACTTTGGGAGTTTTCATTACCAACATACTCCGAGCAATAAGTTACGAAGTTCAACATATTATTTCATGGAGGGGCACCCAGTATCTTGCCAGGGTACGGGCATTCACTACCTAGTGGATCCACTAAGCCTCATCAAAATAGGCACTCATTGGGCCATAACATTATCTTATGCTTTGTAACACAAATTTTAAGGATAGGACCTTTGTCCAGCCCAGCTCGGTGCTAATACTCCTCTCCAGATACTTCTTAACATTCACTTCTTATTCTCTTCTCATCTTTATTAGTAGGTTATTTCCAACTGACTAAGCGAGCTCTGTCACAGCCTTAAAGGGCAACACTCTTTATGATTTCATAAAATACTTTTGTTCTTTCTTACCTTGTAATTCAAGTCCTAACATTATCATTTAAAGATATATTGACTCTCAATTGGGCTTCATTAACTAAAACACTCAAATTAGACATTCTTCATAGTTAGACTTAAAACCTTGTAAAAGTCAAGTAAATTATGACTCGTCGGCCCTCAATTCAAATTTATAATATAAATCTTGAAACATCATTAATTCATGTATGATGATCTTCCAACAAGCTTCAACTACAATATCATTCATGATTATGCCTTTACAATTCAAGAAAATACTCAATTTCAATAGATATTATGCAACTTCTCATAAATTAAATATTAAACATCAATTATTATGCAATGGAGGAAAATATCAATAAATAATATAATTAAGATAACATTAAACATATTTCTACAACTCTCAATTTTGAAAACAGAACTTTTGGACACAAGGGTGAAAGAAACCGTTGTTCATTAGCCCACATACCTGGTTGGAGCACTTTCTACAGAAGAAATTGATGGTAGAACTACTGCAAGAGAACCCTCTAATGGAACCTTCGATCCTGCTCTTGGGAGAAACTTCATAGAGTAATTTTATTCTATGTATTTATTGAAATAATGAAGAGGAAACAAAGTTTTGGGTATTTATATCCGACCTAAACAAGTCCACGACGACGTGGGATAAGACATTTAAGAGTGGAAAATATCCAAACCATTTTTGAAAAAAATAGAATTAAAAGTAGAACTAAAGAAATTTAAAAAGAGGTTGACGGTCCGTCAACTTGCCCTCACAATTAAGAGTTACTAGAACAACTCGGCAGAGCAAATGACAGACCTTCATCCATCCACGGTCCATAAATTACCTCATTGGATTTGGGGGTACTTCAACATAAGCTACTGGAATGATATGATGGAGGGAATGACGGCCCGTCAACCACCCTACAGTTCGTCGACTCCCTCGTGAACAATTTTGCTTTTGATGATTTTTCACCAACTTCATTTATTTAGCTTAAGATTTTTCTAGAATGAAAAGGGACCCCTTCATAGGTCAATCTATCTCAGATGATTACACTCTCGACTGGAACTACTAAGGAAGGACAACACATGCACTTCTTCAGCAAAGATACATGAAAAACTGGATGAATCGTTGCTAGCTCTGTTGGAAGGTCTAATTTATAGGAAATATTTTCAACCCTCCTTGATGTCGGATTCATCCCGATATAATGCAGACTTAACTTTCCCTTCTTGCCAAACCTCATGACTCTCTTCATCGAAAACACTTTTAGTAATACCCAATCATCTTTCTAAAACTCTAGATATCTCCTTATCACACATGCAAAAAATTTCTATCTGCTCTGAGCTATTCTTAATCTCTCTTTGATAATCTAAACCTTTTTCATCATATCATGAGCAAGCTCTGCCCCTAATTTCGCTGCATCACTTACCTCAAACCATCTAATTATAGACCTATATCTCCTCCCATATGAAGCCTTAAATTGGGCCATCTGGATATCAGGGTGATAGTTATTTTTATGCAAATTCTATCAAAGGCAAGTATTCAATCCAACTGCCGTTGAAGTCAATTGTACACACCGTTAGTATATCCTCTAATATCTGAATGATCCTTTCAGATTGGCCATATGTCTGCGGGTGGGTGAAAAGCTATAATAGGACGAACTTGCGAACCAAGACCTCTCTGGAATAATCTCATAAACTGCAATACTGCAATATTAATTGCATACCTCGATCTGAAATGATAAATAAAGACACTTCATACATCCTGACAATATGTTGGAGGTAAATCCTCCGATACTACTTTGCTTAATAGTTGGTGTGAATAGGAAAGAAGTGGGTTGACTTAGTCATTCGTTCCACTATTACCCATATTGAATCATGCTTCTGGCAGTGACGACATCCATATTAATCACTTCCTACTTTATGTCAAAATGCCAAAATTCTGCAACTCTTTTGTCTTTAATTATGTATCTTTACTTGCTGAAAATTAGAAATTATCTTATAATCAGCTATGTTTTTCTTTATTCCACTCTATCAATACACTTTCCTCAAATCTCTATATTTTTTTATAGCCAAGGGTGAACCGAATACCTAAAATTATGAGCTTCGAATAAGAATTTTCTCTTAACCTATCAACATCTAGAACACAAAGATGATCCTGATAACGAAGAACACCGTCTCCTACTTGGGAGAGAATATGAACTTTCTTATTTTGAACTGCATTTTACAGCTGAACTAGGACCGGATCGCTATCTTGCTTCTCTTTCACTTCAATAACTATAGATAATTTTGAAGGATTTTTCACTAACATATCCCCATCCTCAATACCAACCAATCTTACTCCAAGGTGTGCAAGTCTATACACATTTTTAGCCAACTCTCTCTTACCCTCATCAACATGCGATAAACTGCCCAGGGATATCCTATTAAGGGCATCAACCACTACATTATCCTTGACAGGATGATACATCACATTTATGTCGTAATCTTCCAATAACTCTAACCATATTCTCTAATAAAGATTTAGATTTATCTTCTCAAAAAGATTTGTCTTCTCAAACATATACTGAAGAATTTTATGATCAGTAAAGATATCACGTGCATTCCGTACAAATAGTGTCTCTAAATTTTTAAAGCAAACACTATAGATGCCAATTCAAGATCACGAGTGAGATTGTTTTTCTCATGAACCTTAAGTTCTATAGACCATACGCTTCCACCTTACCATGTTGCATCATACATAGCCAAGACCAACCCGAAATGCATCTCAATATACTACAAAACCCTCAGAACCCTCAAGCAAAGTCAAAATTAGAGTTGAAGTCAACTTAGTTTTTAACTCCTGAAAACTCTTCTCACATACATCTGACCACTCAAACTTCACCTTATTCTGAGTCAATCGGGTCAAAGGAGAAATTATAGAAGCCTTGAAAAATCTATGATAGTACCCAGTTAGACCTATAAAATTATAATGTCTGTCGGAGAGATAGGTCTAGGCCAATTTCTGATATCATCATTTTCTTCCGAATCCACTCGAATACCCTTACATGAAATGATATGACCCAAGAAAGCAACTGACTGGAGCCAAAATTCACACTTAGAGAATTTGGCATAAAGATGACATTTTCTAAGAGTCTGGAGGACAACTCTAAGATGGTTTTCATGCTCCTCCTCACTTCTGGAGTAAACCAGAATGTCATTAGTAAAGACATTCGCAAATAGGTTCAAGTATTGCTTGAACATCCTGTTTATAAGGTCCATGAAAGTTGTAGGAGCATTGATGAAATTGAATGACATGACCACGAACTCAAATATCCATAACGGATCCTGAAAGTAGTTTTAGGAATATCTTCCTCTCGTACCTTAAGTTGATGATTGTTAGAACGAGGATCAAATTTCAAAAAGTGGCTAGCACCTTGAAACTACTTGAACGAGTCATCAATTCTTGGAATAGGATATCTATTCTTGATTGTGACTTTGTTCAGCTACCGATAATCTATCTATCTATCTATATATATATATATATATATATATATATATATTCAAAGAGAACCATCTTTCTTTCGCTCGAACAAGACACGGGCACCGCAAGAAGACACACTAGGACAAATAACCCCATGTCTAGGAGGTCTACTAACTGATCCTTCAATTCTCTAAGATTTAGAGGTACCATCCTATATGGATTAATACCCTATGCGAATAGAAAATATAGTGTATGTTGAGGAATTATACGACTTCGTTTAATCATAAATCATATTCAACCTACAACCTCAATCCATAGGCTTAATCCCCATCTTTCTCAGCATTTCAAGAATTATTTTTCTTGTCAAATCTTTTATTAAAGGTCTCTAAAATTTCTTTCATATCTTACATATTTCAAGAAAATAACATCATGTTTCAACAACTGTTGATTGTATCATGTCTGATGCGAATATGTCTTTTTTATATTGTACACAATATTTTAGACAATTTCAATTGTCACATATGATTCACAATGTAAAGATATTATTAAAGCTTGTCTTTCTACAAAGATACATCTGTCAAAATGTTTCTCACTACTCGGCTTCTTTCCCTTTCAATTCAAGAGTAGTTAATTCAAATTCCATGATAGAATGTGCTATACACGTCTGTTTCAAAGACTTCTATAAAATAGCACATGCATCAAAAGTAAATGCATAGTAACTGAAGGAGCAAACTTCATCATTGTCAGTTACCTAATTTGCATCACAAATTTTTTTTAAATAATAATAAAATTATTAAAATGCAAACACAAATTCATAGTACCTCCAAAATACGTTGGCGAGCGATGAAGAGTTAGAAAAAATTATGATGGATTTTTTGTTTTGTATGTTTGTATTTTTTCTGTAATTCAACAATCTCAAAGTTTTATTTTTATTAGATCAACTGCCCCTCTTTTCGAAAGAATTGGCAGGGACTAATTTAAGACAATGGATGATCGTTTGATTAAATACATTATGAGATAATTTTTCATATTCTTCACATTCCGTTCTAGCTATTTATGCACCTTGATTTAATTTCTATTGGATGCACACCAATCAAACAGAAATGATCATTATCAAGGAATACAGATATGCCATGCTAGGATGAGTTGCTGATGTCAATGCGACTCATTATTTTAATGAATCATTTAGAAAAAAACACTCCAATCTCCAGCACTAGGATATAGGTATATTTACTTAATCTACTGATAACATAAGTTATACTAAGCCGAATATAGTTTGTAGTCTCAATTATCTTGGCATATTCAATTTATTAAACACTTGATTTTTTTGTTCTTTCTCAAGTGTATGCTAGGTTCATAAGAAGTTATCATTGAAACTATATCAAAACAATCAAATTCATTCAATAGCTTTGTTGTAATGAGATTGATACAAAGAGAAACCACTAATGATTTTGATTTAGTTTCTAAAGCTACATCTGCTTCTCGAAGGTCTTTCATTTCAAACTCAAAAGATAAAAATAATTTAGTCTCATCAACAATATTTATATTAGTGCCAAAAATATGTCATTTACATAAATATATATAATCACACAATCTGATCCCGTCACTTAGAAATGAATTAACAACAAAGCTATTATTCACTAATGTGATATTGAACTTTTTATACCATTGTTTAGATTTCTGCTTTAGGCCATACAAAAACTTTCTCAATTTGCATACTTTATCTTCTGTCTTTGGACCACCAAACTCTCAGGTTGAGACATATAGATCTATTCATCTAAATAATTATTTAAAACTATTATTTTAAACTTATTTGGTGTACCATTAAACTATGAATAATAGTTAAAGCAATAACAGTTTTAGTGGTTGTTATTTTAGTTGTAGGAGAATAAGTATCAAAATAATTAACACTTTTTTTTGTTAAAAATTTTAATCACAAGTTTTGCCTTATATTTATCAATGTTGTACCATCATGTCTCAATTTCTTCTTAAATATTCATTTTCTACTTATGAATTTATAAACTTTACGTAAATTATGTGATTAAAAATTATAGAGTCTAATTTAATTTTAATGGCCATTTTTAAGACATCACATCTTTTAATCACATTGCTTTATCATAAGTCTTAGGATCTTCTTCTATTAAGTGCATATACACTAAATCATCATTAAAGTACCAATATCAGAATTCTCAGTCAAGAAAGTAGTGATAAAATTAATACTAAAATTAGTCTCAATTCTATATTTTTTTTACACATTTTAAATTCATTTTCATGCTAATACGAAATATCATCGAAGAAAGCATAACATGAACATTAATAGACATGGATATAGAAACATTATTTTGTATATCACTAGGCATATAATTTTCAAAAGAAAAAACGTACCTAAATTGTTTTTACATCTCTAGATTCACAAATAGAGTGGTCATTCAAAGGTATAAATCTATAAGTAAAATTATTTTGAGCATTAACAATAAAAACAGTGCCAAAAGTCTTAGAACCTACATTTACTCGTTTAAAATCAGGTAGATCCACCTTAGCCAAGCACCCCACATTTTTTTAAATTTAAAGTTAGGAGCAAACCCTTTTTACAACTCATATGAGGTATTGCCCAACTTTTTACAACAGACTTTATTAAGAATATAACATGCATACAAGGTGATTTCTACCAGGCATTGTCAAATAGACCTAAGCTTAAAAGCATAGGATTCATCATTTTTCTTAACAATTATTTTTTTCGTTTGGGTACACCATTTTGTTGGAGAGTATAGGAAGCACTGACCTCATATATAATATTATTTTCATGACAAAAAAAATCGTTAGTACTTTATTCACTGCCCA
>JBDJHY010000097.1:7821864-7844595 GCA_039654485.1 Withania somnifera
CTCCCCATATTCAGGGGGGCATCTCCCACGTTCGTAATCTCCTCATGGCCATTAATGAGGCGGAGTGTTGGGCTGTTTCCAGCTGGTTGGGTTTTGGGAATTAATTTCTGGCCTGCTCTCAATAAGCTCTGAAATGGATCATGTAGTCCAGATAAAAGAAATAGGGCCGCCTGGCTGTTCTTGAAGTGGGCCTACTCCTTTCAGGCCCAATATGATCCTGTTCTCTTCAGGCCCTTATGAACTGGGCCAGAGCCAAGGTATCTGTACTCTACACATAGTAATGGAGAAAAATAGAGGAAAAAAGAGTAGTTGTAATATTTAAGTGGAAACACTTCCAAGTCTCTGGCTTTTTTAGTAAATTGATAAAAGAGAAAAATCACCATAATGGTCTCATATTTTTTTGGTTAGATTCAATGTCACACTTTTACAGTTTTGATCTTCTTAAGTTTGTCAAATATGAATATATTAAATATCAAAATTGCAACACCAAAAAACTGCTTCATAGGTAGTATAAGTTACACCTCAAAAGATCACTAAATTTCATAAACAGACCAGCTTTTTTTTAAAATAAAACAAATCCACATCCAAATATGAGTTTATATAACTTTATATTAAGATCCTTTTGGTAGTTCCTATAAAATCCGATAATCAGATTGATTCAAAATGCATTACTTTAAATATTAGGAATATAATAATGGGTCTATCTCATAGAATAAAGAGAATGGAGGGTAACATGACAACTAGTGCCTTCTGACTTTGACCGTATTACGCACAAAAAAATTGCCAACATGAATTTATACCTAGGAAAAGACTCACAAGTGACTACTTTTTAAAATAGAAATTCAGGATCTGTCACACCAAAGTAAACTTAATATATCTAGATATATAATTGATAAAGGGCTTAATTATTTGAAGTCAAATTTGTCATAGCCAAATCTACATTAAATATATATGCAGGTTGTGTTTTTTTTCATAGTTAATACTCTATTTGATATTAAGATATGTGTAACTCATACATAAGAATTTATAATATTAATAATAAAAGGAGCTTTAATATATTTATGACATGGTTTAAGATGTAGTTATTCTTCAAAACCTTTCTCGCAACATTTACACTATATTTGTGAATAGTATTTTTATAAATAAATAATTTATTTCAATATAATTATTTTTAATACGCTCAATCAAACCGTTATATGGACCTCAATCAAAATCCTACCAAAACTGGTAAAGCTTATAGCTGCACTGTAGATCAAGTATCCACCATTGGCTGATTCCATGAGCTAATTTCTTGGAATCTGGACGAGGGCTTAAATTAGTAATCACATAGGCAGAGGGAAGATTTTGTGATGGTTCCGATTCCTTCCCTATCACAGTAGCTATAATACTTCGTATTGAATTACGCGTCACTAGTCGTGCAATTTCATCGGCATCAGACTGGACCATCTTCTCTATATATTCAAAATACCCTAAATATCCCGAGCAGATTGGATCTGATGGATTCACAAACAAATACGGAATCCATCCACATAATTTAGTAAATGCGCCATCATTATCATTATTTGACGACCGATTAGTACTAGAACCACTCATCATGTTGACCGTAAAAGCAAGTCCTGCAGTGATTACACTATGAGCACAGCGGATTCCGTGCTTCAATCTATGGTTGTTGATTTCCTCGATTGGCAGAGATAAAAAAGGTGGGTTGAAAAGATATGCTTCCAGATTAATCCCTGTTTTGACCATATCCCGTCCAATTACTAACGCGATTGCTGAACCCAAGGAATAACCAGCTAACCAGATATCGTTAGCCCCATTATTAATGCGAACTATATTTTGTACAGCTTGCAAACCCATATGGAAACGGGAGCTGTTGACGAGACGGTTTACAGTGACTCGGAGGTTCAACTTCAAGTCCTGTAACATGCTTTTTGGTTTCATGATTGTACCTCGAAAGGCAATTACATACTTTGGTGGATTCTGATTGTGAGACGAAGACGTAGTTGAGTAAGAGTAAATGGCCCCAAAGATAGATCGGTCTTCGTTGTCCACCAAAGTTTGGTCTAAGCAAAAATGGAAGGATTTCCACCAGGGTGGAGCAAGGGCATCAGAACCTTGGCGATTCTGTTGTCTGTCACGTTCAAGAATGGACACACCCTTTACTAAGCTGGCTGCAATACACCTCCTATGACTTGCATTTCTCCTGCGAAACATACAATCAGCAGCTTCACTCAATTTTTTTGGTATATTCTTTCTTTCTTTCTCCTTTTTAGGTTGAGTTACAGCGTAACTGATTGTTGCAGCTATTACTTTACTCTTTAGGTTACCTTATCATATTTAATATTGAGAACCGTGCGTGTTTAAGTCGATCAACTTAACCTTCACTCTCTAAGCTATATGTCATGCTTTTAAACCACAGAATTAAGAAAATAACAAAATTTTGTACACACAATCACGTGATTTACCTATAATTATCTCATTATAAATTAGGAGTTGGTTGATAGAGGAAATATACTTTCTATTATATCTGTGCAATGAACTTAAACCGATTGTCAAACGACTACTACAACTTTCCTACCATATGCACGTCGAAAATAATTAAATACGCTTACCAATCGAAAATAGTAGTGAGGTATAGTGGTCCGGATTGGCTGAATATCTGAGCTCTTTTGGAGGCCTTCATCTTCGTTCCAAAGCAAAACCTGAAAGCAAAGCAAAATAGCCGCTCTATCAGATGCAGTGTTTCAGTTTTATGCGTAATCAATAATCAACCTTCTCCATTTACACTTGTATTTAGATAGTCAGGTCATGCCGAAACTACTAAGTATATGCATAGATAGTTCTATTAATTGGAGAGAAGGAAACTGAGAGGATATAGAGAGTGAAACAGACACGCAATGCTCCAATTTCTCATTCCAATATTGTTTCCGAGTGAGGGATATGTCTTTACCAAGTCAAAGGTTTAATTTGGATCGAGAAGGATAAGGGCTCAAAGTATTGCGTTGCAGAAAGTGAAATATAGTTAATATCTAATTAAGGGGTCCTTTTTGGATTATAATGTAGCTAGGAATTATTTATTGTATAGAGATTAAAACTATAATATGGACTATTATAGGAGAATAGGAAGGTAAATGATTAGGATAGTTAAGTGTTGTCTACCTGGGATTAAGCATTGGTAGTAGTGTGAAGGTATTAACCTAAAATTTTCATGTAGTTTCTTGTTTTGTTCTTATATGTGTTAACGTATGACCGTTTTGTTACTGTTCCTTTTCTGGATGTTTTGTAGTATCGTTTGGTATTAATTGTCATATTTTTTTTATTATTGTATTTTCTCATTATAACTAATTTGAATTGGCACAGTGAGCCAAAGGTTTTTTGAATCGTAATAGTTTTTTCTTTCTCAATGAGGTAAGGATAAGGTCTGAATAAACTGTACTCTTTTTAAAGCTAAACCACCATTATGAGATTACATTAAGTATATTATTATTGTTATTATTGATTATAGATTATATATATGGATGATTAAATATAAAAAAATCATGATTGTTAGGCGTTTTTGTTCTTAGTAAGTACTGTAATCCCCATATATATATATATATATATATATATATATATATATATTCACATTCTATTTTACGTAATGTTTAATTTGACAAAATAATTATTTCAAAAACCACCAACAAAAGTGACACAGGTTAGCTTCAAAGACGGAAGACACGCATCTTTTGTATATCTTTGAGAAATCATAAATTAATTCGAAGTGCATTACTTTAATGAGGATTAATTAATACAGCGTCCATTCATAAATCAATTCAAAATGCATAACTGTATTGAGGATTAATATAGTGTCAATTTTATTTTTGATTGATTACAAAGAAGATTAAGTATAACAACTCCTACCTTCCGACTTCATTCATGTTTTGGTGTGTATATTTTACTAAGGGAAAAATATAAGCAAATGACCGGCTAATATAGAAATTTCCTGAATAAAACCAGTGCCTTCATTTGTCAACACCAATCAAACATCAGTTTCAGAATAGTAGATTTAATATATTTGACTATAGTATTGCTCCTCAAGAGGCCAAGTCAATACTGAACAACTAAATGTAATAAGCAAACAAATTCATCGAATATAGTTCCAATCAATTAATGGTTTATTTGGAATTTTTTTTTTGGCCAAGTCAACACTTAACAACTAAATGTAATAAGCAAATAAATTCATCGAATATATTTCCAATCAATTAATGGTTTATTTGGGAATTTTTCTTACAAACATGTCATGAAGTTACATTAAGTCAAGTCAGTCTCGTACCTAGGAGGAAATTAGATTTGGAAGCACTCTTAACTTTTCCGTTCACTGCAGAATTTAGTGATAAGGTAGGTCCCCTTCACTGCAGAAATCAGTCTGTGTGACACTTGTTTCGTATTTGCTTATACTCTATTATCTACTATTTTTATTATTGTTATGTGCTCAGTGGGCCCTCAAAGCCTGCTGGGTACGGGTTGCTTCGGCGACTTGTACTCATACTATACTTGCACATGTGCAGATCCGAGTACAGGTTCCCGTTTTTAACATACAAATAGTTATTCGTTGGGATCTTATTCACATCGGAGATTCAGGGTGAGCTTGGCGTTCATCTTGTTCCTGCTTTCTTTGGACTTATGTTTTATTGATCTCCATTGTATTTCAGAGACATCTTGATACTACATTTATTTCTGTTTTATCATTCTGTATTTAGTGGTTCGTTTGATACTGATACCGGATTTTGGATAGATTATGTTATTCTTTAAGATTTTTGTAAATTATTATTTTATCTTGACTTTTGATGTATTTCTATATTTAATGTAGTAGTCCTCCGCTTCAGCTTTGGACTACGGGGTTTGGTTCTCATACTGGTGGTATAGTAGGTGCCATCATGATTCGCGAAATTGGGTCGTGACAGATTGGTTGGTACAGCAGCGTTTAGATCTTGCCTCAATCTACTAGTTTGATTCATGATGCGACAGAAAGAGTCCAGGTTATTCAAGACAGGTTACGGTCAGCTCAGAGTCGACAAAAGAGTTATGCAGCTCGTAGATGTCGGCCGCTAGAATTCGGTGTGGGGATATGGTTTTCTTGAAATTTTCACCCATGAAGAGCGTTATGAGGTTCGGACGGAAGGGCAAACTTAGCCCCGGATTTGTTGAGCCTTATGAGATCACAGAGAGGATCGGTGAGGTTGCTTACAGATTGGACTTACCCGCTGAGTTGTCAATAGTACACCGAGTGTTTCACGTTTCGATGCTCCGTCGTTATACACCAGATCTCTCTCATATGCTTCATTCAAAGTCAGTATGAATAGATGACCGATTTTCTTATGTGGAGCAGCCTGAGGCTATTATTGATAGAGATGTGAGACAACTCATAACAAGAGATATTTTGATTGAGAAAGTTTGTTGGGCTCATCATCCAGTTGGAGAGTCCACTTAGAGGACAAGAGGGATATGCAGGACCAGTATCCATACTTGTTGGAGTCTTGAGGTATCTCCTTCTTTTTGTCTTTTGAGGATGAAAGATTTTTAGTGGTGGATGTTGTAACGACTCTCCTAATTAATTTTTGATTGTGTTAAATTAAACTGTTTTAATTTAATTAATATTTTCTGTTATGTTAGCATACCAAATTATGTTGAAGATTTATTGTTTTATGGGGTAGGTTTGTTAGAAATAATTTTCTATTAATTTTGGTATATCTAAATTATCATAAATATTTTATATTAATTTATACGATACTCGACTATTTAAAAATCAGGGGAATAAAGATTCCCCCCTTAAATTATGTGTCAAACCTTCACACTTTCTCTTGTTTACTATATATATATGCTGCCAGCTTAAAGTTACAAAAAGAGGGCAAATTGGTTTCCTTAATTAGAAGGAAATCTAACAAACAGCAAATTGGTTTCCTTAATTAAAAGAAAATCTAACAAACAATGAAAAGTACTCCATTTACTCCTTCAACCTACAACCCCCCCCCCCCAAACCACTCATTTAAGGCTAGTTTTGATGATTTTGCTCCGTGAAAGCTTGATATCTTGGGTCGTCATGCGTTTCTAGCCAGTAATTCCTCGTCTCTATTATAATTTTAATATTTTTTTATAGTAAATAAATATTTAGGGGCTCATACCTTTAATTCTAACCATGGAATTGAGCCTAAATTTGTACCACACGATTCCCATGTCGTGCTCTTCGATTTGATATAATTATTTTCTGGTTTTGAACCGTTAGGGTTTTGGACCCAGTTTTTAGTCGAGACTTTGGCCCTGCTATTTATATAGCAATATGGGTCTTGTTTTACTCACCTTGACTCGTTGTTCATGTTTTTGACAATTCCACTCATATTTGGAATTTGTGCGAAGGTTTTGACTTGTTAGACGCGTTTTAGAATTATTCTTCGGCAGCCAGGTAGGCTAGGTTTATTGCATTATTGACTGAATGTAACATAACATTTACATTGGTAAATTGTCAGCTCAGTGCTGGGATACTAGTCTGGAGCCCCGTTATTATTACACTTTGGCCTATAGCCGTTTTGCTGGCTTTCTCGTTCGGTATTCAACCTTGGGATTATGTGAGCCTACCTGCGTGTTTCACACTGACTCTGGACCATAGTGAGGTTGGGGAGGGGATTATACTAGTGATTAGAGCTTACTAGCCATCCCCCGAAATTGTTGTTTTGTGGCCTAGAGGCCGATCCTAGGTAGGATGCTTATCTGTTCTTGATGTGTATATGTTGTTATTTTAGTAATACTATAATTACTACTTTTTTCTGATGTGGCGTGATACTTGATAGAGCAAGGTTATGAGTACTGACACATATTTACAGGCTTAGGCTGGGTGGTATTCCTGCCTGATGATATTACCATCACTTGGCATTTGTGAAAAAGTACGCGGGATTGGTTCCCTCCACAGACTCTCTGACCTAGGTCGCTACGTCGACGCCCGCGGTGTTGTGTAGCCTGGGGGTATACCGGGGGAGGAAGGGTAAGTTTACGGATATAAATCTTTTGTGGATGTTCTTCACGTTCTGGTGGGGCTCAATTTATATATACATGGTTCTGCAGTGCCATGGGTCACCGAAGAAGACAGCGTACGGGTATTTGGGGCAGCCTATAGCACTTTTTGGGCAGCACTTTCTGGTTATACCGAATATTGGTGTACTTTTGAGATTTACCAAGCAGTAGATGTTCGTAGTTTTACCTGGGTATGGTTGCACAGAGGATCCAGGTATGTGGTACGTGGTTTGACTATTTGTGAGTTGATTATGCCAGTTTATGATTGCCCTGTTTATATTGATTGTTTTTTACCTTTCTTATGTTTATTGTTATTTAGTCGACCTATGCCTACTGAACACCCGTTGTTGTTGGTACTCACGCTAAATTTCTGCACCCTTTTGGTACAGATCCGGGCACGAGTCAGCAGCAGGGTCGCGATCGAGCCAGATAAAGTTGTGTTGATCCGGAGATACGATGAGCATTAGGCGTCCTTACTACTTCCAGTCTCCTTCTGTGTTGAAGTTGTTTATACTCACTTATAGTAGCTCATGACATTAGGTTTTGGGAAGTGTGTTTCTGTTGTTTTGCTTAAGTTATTTCTTTTTTTTTTTACTCGCTCTGGGCCAGGGGTTAGACTTGTCTACATGTGAGGTGTAGACGTCATCACTTCCCAATTTTTGAGTCGTGACATAGACAGTGTATTAAAGGACCAGGCTAATACCAAGCTTTCTGATATCTATTCAAACAACAATTGGAACTTTGATACCCTACCTTTTGTGATTCTACAGAGTATAAGCGAGGACATCCAAAATACCTTTTTCCCCAACAACAAAGGCCTCCATGACTACACCATCTGAAGGCCTCACAGGAAATGGTAGTTTTTCATGTAAAAGTGTTTATGTCCATATTGATTCTAAACTCAGAATGACTGGGATTAACTAGTATCACAAGTTTGAATGGATCTAGAGACTCCAGATCCCAAACTAGATGAAGCACTTCCTATGGCTTATACACCATAACAGACTGCCTTGCAAGTCTACCCTAAGGAAGATGGGTATAAACGTAGAGCCTGGTTGCACAAATAGCACCAACAGTGGAGAAATCATCTCCCACATCTTCGTTGGTTGCTCTATCACAAAAAAAAGTTTGGGCTGACCTTGTTCATAGATCCCGTGATACTCACAATCTCTCCCTGAACTCTTTTGATGAGGATAATTAGAACACCACTTGGAATTCCATAAAGAATAAGAAGTTTAACAACTTGATCACTCGAAATACCCTTTTCCTCTTCAGCCTCTGGTCTATCTACAAGAACATGAATGGCAATCTGTTCAACTAAAAGAATGGGAAATCTCTATTTAATCAGGCCTACACTAAGGGTCGTTTGGTGTGGTGTGACCTATAAGTGACAATAGTCTTATTTCTTTGTTTGGTTGCAAAACATGGGATGATTATCCAGGATTAACAATTAGTTTGGGATAAGTT
Organism: Withania somnifera; assembly: GCA_039654485.1. Classification (NCBI taxonomy): domain Eukaryota; kingdom Viridiplantae; phylum Streptophyta; class Magnoliopsida; order Solanales; family Solanaceae; genus Withania; species Withania somnifera. The sequence goes on from JBDJHY010000097.1 coordinate 7,830,376, forward strand.
ATCCCCATATTTGGTCGAGTTACTTCGTTCCTCTCCCGTTGATCGAATTACTTCGCTTCTGCATTAACATTGAAAACAAAAACTTATCATCAAAATAAAAGGAATAGTTATACTGGGATAACTTATCCCGGAATAACTTAATGACAAAAGGATCCCCTTTAATTCTTTTTATATTTATTTATCTTTAATACCATTTATAATTATATTTACAACCTTTACTATTCGTTATTTTTATGATAATTCTTAATATTTTTTTATTAAAAAGTTATATTATATAAATATTTTATTTATTTATGAATATATTATACTTACTAATTTTTATTTATATTTATATTTTAATTTCTTTTAAGAGTAATAAAAATGTTGACTCCACTGTTGAATTAAAAATATATTTAACGAAACAGTCATTTAGTTGCTTGAATATTTGTATTTTATATATCAATTAAACTGAAGATAAATTTAATATTTTGTGGTATATGAGTGAAATTTTTTTTAAGAATACAATATATGAGCGAAATATGCTTAATTGGGGTGATTAATAATAAATCCTCTTTTACTTTAACAAATCTAAGATGAAATTTTATTTCTAAACACACATGGCATAATCATGAGAATGCACACACAAAATTTAAGCTAAATAAGATGAAAGTTTTATTTTGAAGAACAAATAACTAAAAAAAAGCTAAATAAAGTAAAGGATATTTTTGTAAACATACAACTTGTTCTTAAAAATTATACAACATATATTATTTTGTATACAACAAACCAAACACTCCGTAATAAATATCCCAACATAATTAATCCTAACATAACTTATCCCATCATAAACTTGCTTTCAAACCAAACAACCCTAAAGCTATAGATTACGGTCATCTGATCAACCCTAAATACAGTGGGAAGCCTCTCACAAACATAGACATTGGCTGGGAACCTCCCGCAAGGGGATTGTTCAAGCTCAATTCGAATGGCTCTTGACTAGGCAACCCTGGGAGGGAGTGGCATCAGGGTGGCTATCAGGAATAAAAGGGGGGAGTGGGTGTTGGGTTAAAAGCTTTCACAGGGGCCCTACTAACCAAAGCTCATCGCTCTCCTAGAGGACTTAAAGTTGGCTATGTCAATTACTACACCCCCCTGGAAATTAATACAGATTCATTAGGTGTCATCTCTATGCTTAAAAATGGTAATCTTCATTATAATGCTCTTATTAAAAAATGCAGATCAATGCTAGGATGGATAGGAGGGAGCAAAATGGAATTGCAAACGCATTGGGCAAGAAATGAGCAAGGATGGATTATTTTTTATTGTTTTTGAAGATGCCAAAGTTTTTGTGATTCTTTCCATGCATGCCACGAAGGCTTTTTGGAGAGACATGATCGGAACTAAATTTACTAAAACCATTAGCTTTTGTAATAACTCAAAAACCAACATTGTTAACTCTTATTTGGCTCTGAACCTGACTAATGCGATGTACTAATGCCTAACCTGTTGTTTTATTACATATAATCCCTATCATCCGACCCAAAAAAATAATTAAGAAACACTTACTATCGAATATTAAAACAGCACTTTGTGTTTAGCAAACATTTCAAACACTTCCTATAAAAGAAATTACTTTTTCACCTTCCCTTGGAGCTTGGCAAATCAGGAAACGGGCAACAGACATTACGAATTCGATCTAAAAACAAGAGGCATTCAGGTAAAGATTAGAGGGTTCACTTCGCTTAGTAAATAACTTATAATTGACAAGTTTCTCTACAAATCCATTCAACTTACTGAAATGTAACTAAACAGCCCGTACTTGTTATGATACCTAATCCTCGGAAAATCCTGCTCATCAGAAAACATTTTATTACAGACCATGGTAACAAGGGGCTATTTTTGGGGTTTTGGGCAGAGGCGGAGATGTGCGCTTGTTTCTTTCTTCTCAGTTGATTGGAGCTTGTAAGTCAGTAAGGCAGCCAACGCAATGCCAACTGCTTTAGGCGACTTCAAAATCTCCTCTCCATCCATTTTCTTCCTGTCAGAGGTAGCTGACAAAATTTAGACACGATAAAGCAAACAAAAGCAGTCGAAACTGACTCCAAATATTATCAACGTCTAAAAGCAAGTTAATATTTTCCCTATATTGCATAGTAGAGAAAGGAAGGAAAAGTTTCAAAGGGCTTTCTCTTCTCTTGTTTAGTTCATTTCTTGTCCATTCATTACAGCTACTTCCATAAACCTCAATAATTACCCCTTTAGCCCACACAGCAGAAAACACCAAATATTTTCCTTTACTCCCTCCATTTCCTCTCCTAGTTTCCCTTTATTCCTCTTCCTTTCCCTAGATCCAGACCAAAGAACAGAAGTTACCAACACCTTTCAAGCATTGCCCACTGGGTGACGCTAAATGCAGCAAATGGAGCTTTTCTAAAAAAATAAACAACAGAACAAAACCAACAGGGAGAATGCATCCACTAGACATTTCTCATACATCTAACCTCAAATTAATTTCATTTCTTGTCCATTCATTACAGCTACTTCCATAAACCTCAATAATTACCCCTTTAGCCCACACAGCATAAAGCACCAGGTATTGTGGTTAAATCACAGGTAAACCGTAACACCCCTTTAACCCACACAGCAGAAAACACCAGGTATTGTGGTTAAATCACAGGTAAACCGTAATACAGATTACAGAACTCCAAATTCTATGTTTTCCTTAACAAATCGTAACACTGTTCAGACCTGCAAGTACTGTTACCTTGAATTACAGCTCATCTTTTGCCGAACCTTGCTCTGCAGCTTTATCCCGATTCTTCTGGATAAAGTCAATAATGTCTTCCTTGGTCCTCTCACCTTGATACAGTGAGATCTTTCCACTTGCTGAATTGAAATAAAGAGTAGGATAACCTTGGACCTCAAAAGTTCCCTGTGGAATATCATTAGCAGTAGCATCCTACATAACACCAAAAGAAGACTTAGTTAGAAATTTCCAATCCTGAAAGTACATTACAAATATGTGATAGAGAAGACGCTAGCTACCCAACAAAAGGAGCTATACACAAAGGTAGAAGAATAGTTAAATCACATTTGTAAAACTACAAGACATCAGACGCTGTTCTTTTTGCTTTCAGATGATCAACTGCAACAATATTTTAGCACATTGTTTCACGTGTTAAGCTTGCAAAATTTTCTAGGCAAAAATTCAAGCAGCATATCCAAGTCTATAGGCAAGCAGATACTTGATGCCTCAGGCTTGATCTTTTTACCTTCTGTACTTATGCAGCAGTTCACTATGCTCTGCCCTAGTTATGACAGCATCAACCTGGACAATAGATGGAACTTTTTCCAGATTGGATGTTTACCCATTTATGTTATGTGGGACCAAATCTAATCCAGTTTTACATAAAGAACTGCAATCACACACTACACATGATAAAAAAGTTACAAAACCAACTTTTAATTCATCGAATTTACTTTCCTCTATTCTTGAAAACGAAAAAGAATTTGGTGGCCAACATGTTCCAACAGTTTTACCCTAAAACAAACTAACAAATTCAAGGTTTATAATATATTCCAGAACTATGAGATAATGAAGAACTTTTGAGTAGGAATCTCACAATTTTGGCAATCACAACATCAACATCATTTTCAAACGAGACAGCCACTTCATCAAGGATCGGGGCCAACTGCTTGCAGTGTCCACACCAAGGGGCGTAGAACTCGAGGAGTACTATAAGAAACAAAGGAACATAAATGAGTACAGGAGGAAAAACAAGATGAACACAAGGATGATGAGCCTCAGGAAGATGGGAGCAAGAAACTGAACTATGTCACAAAATTGACTTGCAACTTCCCACATGGCAGTGATAACATGTCATGCTACACCTACATACATTCTGATGCAGCTCATTTAATTAATGTTATGTCCTACTCCACAGATGTTCTAACCATAGCATATGTTTGATAACGTTTCTTATTGACATTTTTTAAACATCTCAATGAGAACAAATTTGAACATCTCTGAATAGCCACTGTTGTAAGTCAGTGTAGCATGCTTTTTAATTATATATATGACATGCTGAAAAAGCCACACGAGATGGTTTTATAAAAATTGATTTCCAATTACTTATACTAAAAGATTGCATGCCAAGTAAGAAAATAAAACCTATATGAACTACCTATAATGCAACTGAACAAAATGTCAACAAAATTTAAACTAGGTAGGGAATACCATTCTTCCCAGAGTTGAAAACCATATCCTGGAAACTGTCAGCAACTACAACTTTAACAGGTTCGCTGTTAACCTCTGGGATAGGTTCTGATTTTTTGAAAGGTTTCACCTTGCCTTCCTGAAATATGATCGACTAATTACTTCAGAAACAATACAAGAAACAAATAGCCCATGGAAACATTATTTCTTGAGGACTTCTCTTTACATTCAATTTGCTTACTGTTAAGTAGAACTTTGAATTTAAGAAAGACAATAGAATGTACAACCAAAGGGATAATAAGATGAACTTATATAGATAATGGATGAGAAGACCTGAGAGAAACAAGTAAAGGAAAAAAAAAGCAGGGAGCGCCATCACCTTAAACTCTTTAACCCATGAAACAATGTGATCAGGCTCAACATTTGGTTTGAGATATTTCTCTCCGTCATTTGTCTGTATGATGATTAGAGGTATCTGATCCTCTTTGAGTCCAAAATACTGCTCAATGAAGCCAAATATATTATCATGTTAACGTCATAAAACAAGAAATAATTCAAACACACTAATAAGAAACCTAACCTGGAAGGCACCTTGACTGGCCTCAACATCACCAATTAAGAAACTAATATTACTTCCTTTGTACTGCTCGGCAACTTCATGATACTTGGACTTGAAAGTATCAATTAGGTCATTGTTGAAGTTGGCGAACAACATGGCCTGTCAGTTCCATAGTTTTCGATTAGAAACTACTCCCCAATGTAATAGGGCAACTGGTTGTTTTGGGGGTGGGGTTAAAGTAGTAGTCCAGCACAAGGCCATAATTAAATCTGTACTTCAATAAAATAAAGAGCCAATATTTGGATGCATGAAGTGCATATCCAAAAACAGCAATCATAGCAATGACAATAGCAGAAGATATGATATGTCAAAAGTAGATCAAGTCTTAACTCCAGCTAAAGAAAGTACAAGCTAGTAGGATATTAAACAAGTAGTAGCTATGGAAAATGAATTTATTTGATGGATACACTGAAAATCTCAAACTTTTCTGGAGGTCCCAAAGGAACAAAGATAAATTTTAGGGAAAAACAGATGAATCTTGCACCATTCTTTACTCATCTATCTTTGCTTGTGGCGCTATATCATGTACAGGAAGAGTTCATGCTGATTGCAGAAATGAAAGAGCATCTAAGTACAAGTGCAATGGAAGGCCATAATTAGAATTGAGGAAAATAACTTTAAAATAAAGAAAAAAGGAAATCTCGATCCAAATTTAAACTTCTAAATAATATATCAAACAATGCCCCTCCAAAATGGAAAACAAAATACCCCAAGAGTAAGAGGACTAATAGCTCTGTATAGTGTATATCGCTTCTTATATATTTGAACTAAAGTGATCTATCAACAAAAAGAACTGGAAAGCAGATGAGGATTTAGAAAGCAAGAAGACTATTAGAATCTCAACAGGCACTATAAATCTGGTAGAGTTAAGCAAACACACCTTGGCATTTTGACTGCTGAAGAATTTAATAACAAATGGATGGTTGTTGGGGTCCTTGTTAAATATAGTCACAGTAGGAATAGTTGCTTCTTCGACCAACTTTGCCAAGGCATCCACATTGAACTCCTACAAACACATATGATCAATTATTGGAACTTAGCCTAGCACATCAGAAAATGTGGAAGATCTTTACACAGATACAATACCTGAAAATCTACAAAAAGTTCATCAAACGGCTTGAATAACCTAACCAGAGGCCCAGAAACTGACGAATCCCCACTGGGAAGGAGTTTAGCATCCAATGTATGACCAAAATCATACTCAGCACGCAGTCTCTCAGCCAGAGCTATAAAATTCTCAAATTTCTCACCGGAGAACTCGGGAAAGACCCCAACCTATAAGTATTTAAAACCATACGTATCAACTTCAGTTCTGCAGATCTCTTGAGATTAAAACAACACGATAAAAACAAATGCAAATCAGTATGACAGTATGGGTTGTTTGTGTATCAGGTCACCACGGTATGAGCATATATGTCTGTGCGGATGTGCATATATACATAATGGGAGAGATACTAAGAGGTGGAGGAGGAGGGGGCAGTTACAATAATGATCTTATTGACGTCTATAACAGCATCTGCATCCTCAGAAGATTTAATTTCAGCAGAAGCAGGGCCACTTTGTTTCTTCACGTAAGAAACAATACCATCCGCCTCACGTGGTCCTTTGTAATCTTGAACAACGCTACCTCCATACCTCAAGATCTTAATTGTGGGGAAACCTTTAATGTCGAACTCACTGGTAAGAATCTTGTTTTGCTCCTCATTCGCATCAACTTTGGCCAGAACAACTGGTGGATCATTCTGGCTTAAGACTTGCGCTGCTTTCTCATACTGCAAATTAAGCAAAACAAAATGTTTAAATGTATTTTGCTTCCTTATGATCCAACAGGCTATTACTACTTTAAGATACTAAGGAATGGGTTGGTGGTTCTTACTTCTGGAGCAAGTTTCTTGCAGTGACCACACCTATAAATATCAAAATAATTAAAACTTAAAAAGAATAGGTAATTTGCTTCTAATTTGAGGCATCGAAATTTCATATAACTCAAAAAGAGACGGTCATCAGATATGAGAAACAAAAATGCAAATCAACTTTTTTTATTCAATTATCAAAAATGCACTAAAGCTTATAGATTTGACTGTTTAGTCAGAGAATCAACTGTATTATTAGGTCAAAATAAATATCATTAGCAATTTCATCATTTTTTGGTGAAATTGTTTCCAGTATTTGGTTATCTTCAATTTTAGAAATCCAAATTCCAAGGGAAAATTGTAAAAATACTTAATGCGCGTAAGTCACTTTTCTTTACAAATATCCCAACTCTTATTTCATATCACTTACTTCATTCAAGACTTGGACATTGTAATCAATCTTTAGTACTCAAGGATGTTCACAATAGTTATCATGCACGACGTAAGATTAACCACCTATCACCAACTTTTATACTCATCTCCATTCCAAAGTACTAGCCATAATTTCCTTTTTAAGAGTTACACTATAAACTTATGACCAACATTTTTAGATGTCTCTTTTTCATCATATTGATACGAGAAAAAGTTGCAATTTCTACTACTGCCCTATAGTTTTTGAAAATCCAAATTTCTATTTTAAAATATCAAATTAATCTAATCTAATTTAGATTTGAAAATCAACCAAATTGACTCTCAAAACGTGACCAAAAAAAAAAGAAGGAGCATCAAATTAAACACCACAAAATAGTTTCACAAAGTAAAATATTTGCCCAGCAGAATATTCTTTCACCAAAAAAAAAAAAAGGCAAAAGCTAGATCTATAATAGTAAAGATCCAACTTCCAAGCTATAGTAATCTCTGTTGCATCTGTTTAAGCTTTCATTCACAAAATACCTATCGATTATCAATAGTAAATATATATATATATATATACCCACAAATTAACCAATATATCTGAAATTTGCGTTGGATAAGAGAAGCAACAAAGCAATGTTTAGCAAACAAATTAAAGTGTAACTGTTACCAAGGGGCGTAGAATTCGACGACGATGAATTTATGTTGACCAACAAAATCAGAGAAATTGGAGTGATCTAGAGTCACAACGAACTCCTTTGATTCACTTTCAGAAGCGTAAGATACCGATCCAAGCAATGCAAAGATACAGAAAAATAAGGAGAACGAAAAAACCCTAATCGACATTTTTACACTCTTTCTCAGCTCAGTGAGAAACATCTTCAGTTTGGGATCTCAAAGAGGATTATATATAGGAGCTGTACGTTTTGCAGATGGGAGCTTTGTGCGGAGTATTTCACTGTTTTACAATTGAAATATCTAAAATAGCCCCGTATATTTTTAATGAAAGTAATTGGTCTCACGAAATATGATTTTTGAGTTTTAGGTTTCGTTTTTCGGAGAATTAGAGTTATACATGTATTTAATATATCAAAAAAAGTTATATATAAATATTATTTATGAATGATTTAATTATTTATATATTAATTAATTTGTTTTTTCTTGTGTCTTATGCATGTATTAATTATTTAAATATCTTATTAATTTTATATTAAATAACATATTTTTTTACTAGAGACTAAATATAATTTACTTATACATAATTTAATCTTTATATAAATCACCTCCAAATCAATTATAAAACTGACTTTTAATATAAAAGTCTATGAAAAATATTCATAGATTTCTCGCTATTCATTTTTATTAATATATACATAGAAACTTATACATATCCTTTAATGAAGAAGCATTGCCATCGATTATTTTTGTTTTTGTATACTCAATTTGAGTTTCACTTATTTGAATTTGATTAACTAAAAAATATATTTTATTGAAATTTTTCAGTTTTAAAATTTTTTAGTTAAGTGTAAAGGAATCTTATTCATCATCGTAATTTCTTATGTAATAAATAAGATTGAATATAAAATATCATAAACTAAATCATCGAATTAAATCGAGAAATTTCATAATATGTTGTTCGATAGTTCATTATTTAATACGGTATTTAGAAGTAAAATTTTATAATTACAATATTTGGATTTGGATTCGCTATAAAATACTAATATCATTTGGTATTTGAAATTTATCGAATACTAAATTATTTACTAAGTATAAACCCACCTAATATATATAACTATATTATTTATTAAATAAAGGTCATGCGGTATATATATCCAACTATCTATTACTCAATTACTAAATTTGGACTTTAAATATCGAATATCTACACTTAGTAATGAATATTGTTACTAATACAGAACTTACAGATAAAACATATATTTTTATGTCTTAATTTAAGTATCTTAATTTGAACGAGTATGAAGTTTTATAAATAAAAATTAATTTTTAGTTTTATAATTTTAAATTAAAAATATATAAAAAAAATTAATTTACAAAAATTCTTGCTATATTTATACACAATATTTTGAAAAGAGTCAAACTACAAAGATATTTATAGTTCTTCGAATCTTATTATCTTATGTTTATATTCGAATTAAATATAAAAAAAGTAAAAATTGTTTAGACGCGCGAAAAAAATATACATGTTAGGTGAAGACTTAGGAGGTTATTAAGGTAATTTCAGAAGAAACATGGTTACTATCCCCGTGACTGAAAACACACTGCTGGCAAGAGGAGTAACAATTAAACAGCACACTCGCTCTGTGGTCATATGTGAAACGTGGGTGAAAATGATTGGCATATAAATCGGATGCGGCAAGTGACATATGGACAGCTATTCAGTGTTACGTGCATCTTTATTAGCGTAGTGCGAGACTGAGAGTTGTATTATGGGTGTACGCTTTCTTCCAAATTCAATTGTTTTAGTGACACACTTATAAGAATAGACTATCAACATGTGGCGTCATGGAAAATAACATTTGGCGTTAGCCGTTATGCATGAGAAGAAGTAGGGGTAGGCAAAATGACTATCGGATCGAAATGAATCGGGATAAATTAATAGCAAAATAAATTGAGATTGTCTTAATTTGGATAATATCGATATCAGGACAAAATTAATAGGACAGAATCTTGATCCCGTTCAATTTGTTGTGTATCAGAACGGACCGGAACGAATATCATTTTCTGTTGTGGAACCTTTTTCATTATTTAACCTTAATAATGGGTGGAATATAGATGGTATGTAAGTAATATAGATAGTAAAGTGATAATAATATATAAATAATATGAAAGCGTTAATATTTCAAACAGATTTATTTTTATTTTTAAGTAGTCTAAAATCCTATATAAGTAATGATATCTACTACTAGAGAGATCTACTCTGAAAAAATTATAAATACAAAATCTACACTTATCAAAATTATAATAAGAAGCATATAGAAAAAAAAACATACCTCTTACCAAATCTTTAGAACGACGGAGATATCAACTTTCTCTTGCCTAACTTTTTCTAGTTCTTTTTCACACTTGAATTTAACAAGACAATAGCCTAGGAGCAAATGATTTCTTAACAGACTATCCTCCAAAGATTCTTAAGAGGTGTGATTTTTAAACTAATATGGTTCTAACTACAATTCTTCAAAGTGAATTTTTTGATTTTATATTTTTTCAGAGATATTTCTCTAAAGTAGTGATATTCTTTGTATAATAGATCTTAGACTAGAGAGAGAGTTTAGCTAGACATGGAGATATAAGAAAGATTTCTTTATTTCTGAATATTTCTGAAACTTCAAACTTGCATGTTCATGTTATAATGAGACTTTTTATATAGATAACCTCAGAAAAGTGCTTACATCATTGCTTACATACTTATTTCAGAAGTAGTACAAAAATTGCTTATATTATTGTTTACATACTTATTTCAGAAGTAGTACAAAAGATAAAAAGTTCTGAAATTGTTCTTTTCTTATACAGTTCTTTCCATCAACGTCTTTTCTAGCTGATATCTATATTATATCTTTTATCATTTTCTTCTTGTCTTCTTTTTCTTCTCGGATGATGCCAATTGTATTATAGTAATATGACATTCTGCATTTGCATTGCATAAGGCTGTAATATGTTGGGTTTCATGTAATTTACTTATATGATCCCAAATGATATATCTCAATTACATTGGGCCTTTTCAGAAAGGATCAGATCCTTCTGTTTTAGCCTGAGTAGTATTAGTTGTATTTTTAGTATTAATAACAAGCTTTTTTCTTTGTCCTATTACTAGTTGATATTGTTCTATAGTCTCCTTTTCATGTATGTGTTTCAAGTCCATAATTCTATCATGCATGAGAGACAGTTCCATTGTGTCTTGAGTTAATATATCATTATTGTAATATAGGGTAATAATTTCTTCAACATTTCATTGATACAGGCTTTCATGATTTTTAACATGTTTGCAATCTTGGACTTCAAGGTTATTAGTCCAATAGCTCTTTTGTTACTCAGCGATTCTTGAAATTTGTCAAGAGTGCAAGGAATTTGTTGCTTCAGGCTTTCATCATCTCCATTTATTATACTATTTTTTTCAATTTTAAATATCTGACAGATTACTATTGATTTTCATGTCATATCTGTGACAATATCAAAGATTTGTATACCATAGATTCCGTTTTCAAATGATTCCATCATGGCTTTAGTAGAATCCACAATTACATTTGGTAGTTGTGCAATATTATAAAAAATATCATGAACTATTATTTTGTCAATAAATCCATAAGTAAATAGCTTCAAAACTATACTAGGTTGGCATTTTCACCACAAAAATATCTGGGATATTTTCTCATTTTAGAGCTCCTCAGAATACGAGGTTAGATTTAAAATCATAAAATTTACTTATTTGTTCATATGCAGTAATAAATTTTGGTTTGTATTTCAACTTGTCAGATGCTGTTATTTGAAAGCTTGAAGAGGATGAGGTTATGAATGATATTGCAAGTTTGGATTTAAATTATGTAGGAATTATAAATGAAGGGTTTATAATAGGGTTTTCAAGAATTTTTTGTAAGGTTTTCAGTGTTACTTTGTCTTTGATAGCCTCAGTGAGTTGTTTAAGAAGTTGGATATTCTCCTGTAGTTTGATAACAATAATATCAATGTTTTGTTGCATAATGACTGTGATATAGGTAATATAGTCATCCAAACTTTAATCAGTTGTCATTATTGTACCTGCTAAGAAAATCAGCTAGAATATTGTTAATTTCAGATATATTATTTACAATAAAATTATAACAACAAAAGAAAGATTGTCATTTTCTTTTTTTATTTAATTCTGGTAAAGGATCTATTTTATTTATAATAAAAGATTTTACCTGAGTATTATCAGTTCTAACAATAAATTTTACTGGTAGTAAATGATAATGAAATTTATGTATTCCTAATTTTACTGCTAATAATTCTTTTTCATTAATATGATAATTTTTCTCATTGGGTTTCCATGTTCCTCCTTCGTATCCACATATCATTGGTCTTTCTTTATCAATATCATTTTCATCATAAGCTATAAGGACTGCTCCCCATCCTATATCACTTGCATCAGTAAATAACTAACTGATTAGTATTAGTTGGTATTCTATGTTTTGGTAAAGTTTTTACTTTTCTCTTTATATCTTTCATAGCTTTATCATATTCTTCTTTCCGTTCAAATACTTTATTTTTCCCTTTATATCTTTCATACATGATTATTTTAGTTCCTACTAGGTAGGCCCCAAAATTTATCAAATGCATAAACCAATGCTAGCATTTTCTTTTCAGTGATAGTGTAGTTAACCTGAGTGGCATGTAGAGCCTTACTAGCATAATAAATAAAGCAGAAGATCTTATCCTTCCTCTATCCCAGTACCGCACCCACGGCAGTATCACTCACATCGTACGTCAATTCAAAAGGAAACTCCCAGTCAGGAGAAACAAGAATAGGAGCCTCCATCAAAGTTTTCTTCAGATGGTTAAATTCTTTTAAAATTCAGCAGAGAATTCAAATTTTGCATCTTTTTCAAGCAGTCTACACAAAAGTTGAGAGATCTTAGAGAAATAACGGATGAATCTCCTATAAAACTCGGCATGCCAAAGAAAACTCCTCACTCCTCTCACTATGACAGGGCGTGGTAACTTTGAAATCATATCAGTGTTGGCCTTATCAATATCTAAACCCACCTTGGACACCTTGTGCCTAAGAATAATGCCTTCTTTCACTAAGAAGTGAAATTTATCCCAATTCAACACTAAGTGTGTTTCTTCACATCTTCTAAGACTTTATCTAGATTCTGTAAGAACACATCAAAAGAGTTCCCATAAACCAAAAAAATCATCCATAAATACCTCAACAAAATCATCCATCATATCGCTAAATATGGCTATCATACACAGTTGGAAAGTAGCACGTATTACAAAACCCAAAGGTAATGCGCCAAAAAGTGTAGGTATTGAACGTGCATGTAAAGGTGGTCTTCTCCAGGGGATATGGCTATTTTGTTATACCCCAAGTATCCATCCAAGAAGTAAAAGTAATCTTGGGCCACAAGTTTATCAAGCATCTAATCCACGAAGGGAATTGGATAATGATCCTTGCGGGTTGCCTCGTTGAGCTTACGTTAATCCATGAAAATTCACCATGCAGTGACTGCACAAGTCGACACCAACTCATTTTTTGTCATTTGTCACCACGATCATGCCTTTCTTTTTAAGGACGCACTGTACTGGACTCACCCATTTACTATTGGATATGGGGAAAATAATACCTGCATCTAACCATTTGATCACCTCTTTCATCACTAACTGTTTCATTGGTGGATATTATCTTGGCTACTCCTGTACCTTTGGCTTATTGTTCTCCTCCATCAGAATTTTATGCATGTAAAATGCATAGCTGATGCCTTGAATATCAAATATTTGCGACCCAATCGCCTACTTCATGTTCTTCAACGCTGCCAAAGCTTCAACAACCTGTGCTTCAGAATATTCGGTAGCAAGTATTACTAGCAGAGTCTTATTTTCTCCCAAGAAAGCATACCTTAGATGGATGGGTAAGACTTTCAACTCTAAATTGTAAGCTTTTTCAGTCGATGGCTTTACCGGAGGCCTAAGTGGCCTATTTAGTGGATCATACACATTTTTCTTTGTATAAATGCTAGCAAGGTTTAATATCTAGATCATCATACGAGTTTTTATATCTCCTTCACTTTCTTGAACCATGATTGCCCTTAATAGCGGATCATTAACAACCAGTATTGAAACTTCATCATTGTCTATGTCAAACACTATAATTGCCGACAACTCCTCATACATAGCAGGTTTCTTTAGGGCTTTGTAAACATCAAACTCTTCTACTTTGTCATGTGCCCTCAAAGTGATTCACCCTATCGCCACATCAATAAATGCACGCCCCATAGCCAAACCACGACACCCCAAAATAATTGGGACTTTTAGATATGGCTCAAAATCCAAAAAAAATATTCACAGGAAAGATCAAAGATCCCACCTGCACCAGCACGTCCTCCACTATGCCAAGAGGTCTAACCAAAAATCAATCAGCCAAC
>JBDJHY010000097.1:7866812-7878077 GCA_039654485.1 Withania somnifera
TAGAAAATGAGTTTCCACTTTACATTTTGGCAAGCTTCACTTATAGAATCTAACCTGTTCAGCAAAATGCCTCCACACATATTGCATGAATGGGAAGTGTTTTAATATGGGAGCAAAATCCAGTGACATCCTATACAGCAACCTTGTCTTCTGTCGAGATGCAGGTAAACATACATGAAGTTGGTGAAGGTGTGTAGAGCACTCTTTGGTGCTCTGCCCCTCCAATTTGCCTGGCTTTGAGATTCCAATGGTTGATAGAACCATACAAGGTGGACGAAATTCCATATCTATTGGATAGGGATCCCAATATCCTTGCAGACCAGATGCAGGAGTCAAGAATTTTACAAAGCTGAAAAAGAAAGGTAAATAGTAAGTATTCACATCCTCGGGCTGTTGCTGCCTGACTTTTATCATCAGACAGGTAGAGGAACCACTGCCCTCCCTTATCCATTTAAGCAAGAAAAAAGTAGTGTCACATTGTTTTGGTTGTCAGAAAGTGGAAACATCTTTTTCGTGTTTATAGCTAATTGTGCTCCATAATATCTTTATTCTACTCAATGCACACGAGCACGAACCGTTGTCATAGATTCATAATCAAGACAACAAAAATTTAGTTACTCTATTTGTTCGGTTGGTCTTTAACTTGGCACGTAGTTTAAGAAAATAAAAAGATTTTTGAATCTTATGGTCTTGAACTAAAGATACGTAGAATATATCAAAATGTTCTTTATTCTTATGATTTTAAAATGCCACGTGAGAAGAATTACCAAAATAAAATGAAAGAGACATTAGTTTTAAAAAGAATTAAAAGAAATATAATAGAAACAAATTGAGACGGAGGGAGTAATTTTCTATGAAATCATATGAAGTCAAATTATTAAATATAGTCAACTCTCCATACAAAAAAACATGTTATGACTTGAAGAATTATTAACCTGTAAAGTAAGAGTTATCAACTAATCTAACTCCGTATCCTCCAAAAGGATCTTTTCACATTCACTCAAATCCAATAAAAATTTATTTAAAAAGAACTTAAGAAGTTCTGATTAATTTAATAGGTGACAAACTTTATGGCGGTCGTCCAAAAGAACATTACCTAACATAATATCTCATAAATGAAAATGCATGCATGTCCACAGTGTTGATATATACTCAAAAGATAAAGAGCTTTTTCGAAATATGTTGAACTAGAGGTAGTTGAATTATTTACTAGGGGAAGAAACCGAGTATGTTGTAAAGAAAATATGTGGAACAGCACGAATTATCCTTCAGCTACTTAATGTATATAAGGTGAAGATTTCAACAATGCTTGACATATTTAATTTCAAACTGAAGACTAGCCAACTAGTGTTAGTCTAACTTCTGGACTATTTGGAATCATTATAATAACAACAAACCTTGGGACACTCCATCCTTTAGCAAATGTAGATGTATGGGTGAAAGGAGCATGTGCAAGATCCAATAGATTGTCTAAAAGTAAGCCATGTTCCACTGGAAGTTCCATAACTATCTGCCAGTTCCAAGAACAACAAGAATGAAGCAGAAAGAGTTAACTGACTGTTGTTAGATAGTCTTCCTAGTTCCTATAAACAATTAAAATGTTGTGGAAGTGATTCAGACCTCTGCATGGATTTGAAATCCAGAAGGTGGAAGTAAAGAAGGAAGAGTGGCTGCAGGAGGATCATTTCCTGGCCAAATCCATATCATTCCCTCTTGCTCAAAGCATGGCAGAGATTTGATCTTCACATTCAGAAATTTCGTTGATGGCATTTTCTCACATTTTCCGTCTGTTGAATATTCCCACCCTAACGATCATCAAACAAACATAAAGTAAATGTCAGCTATTTTTTTCTTTTGATAAAAGTAAACACTCTTCACACATCAAACACCACATTGGTTAAGTGTTATTATTTCCTAGATAGGAAATTTGCACTGAAGAACGTTTAGATTCTTCTTATTCTCACCATGATATGGACATTGGATGCGACCCTCTTTCACTGAACCCAAATGAAGGGGGCAGGCTCTATGCGCACAAGTGTTCCGGACACATCCAGGTTTTCCATCTTTCCCACGAAAAATCACCCATGGTTCCTCAAAGCAATCAATTGGTATCTGATACATTATAGTCAAATAACCATCAACAGGCAAACCACTAGAATACTGCAAAAAGCATAAAACTTAACAGACTAATTCCTATCTAAGTTTTCCTTGTAATATTCTCTCCTCTCTCACAAAGAAAGGAGATGGTACAACATGTTATTGGTTGGCATCACAGTATTGCTTCAATCCTATGTTGCTCAGACTCTTCAAAAATGTCTAGGGAGTGTGTTAGATCCTCCAAAAAGAGTGTATTCTTGAAGGATCCGATAGGGGTGCGGCAATATTTTTGGAGAGTCCAAGCAATAGCTTCAGTTCATCTAAGTGAATGTCCTCTTCTTTTTTCAGGAAAGGAGGGGGAGGGGGGGGGGGATTATTACATGTGTCTGGAAATTGATAACATGTTGACTGTTACAAAATGAGATTATTAAATAAATCAGGTAATTGACTTACCATGGTGTCATCCTTGATATCAGCGGAGAAAGCAACGGGATACCAGAAGTTCTTCAAATAGGGGCTGTATTCTTGGACAGGACCCGACACATTGAGGGTTCTCCTAGGCTGCTTGCTTTTAACAGTATCTCTGGGTATTGTAGACGTACTGGGGGATGAAGTCGGGCAATCTGATTCTTCCGCACTCCTGTCTGGTAGTAGCCTATCATTAACCAATGCTTCCATGTAAGCTAGCTTATCTAAAGCAGCAGAAACCCGCACCTCAGATATATGTACCTGTTGCTATCACTATTTTAGATACAAATCTTGGCTTATATGGAAGGACACAAAATCCTCAGACTTGCTTTTTGTATTGTTTTTTTCTTTTCTTTGACAAGATTCGAACCAATTTATCTATGTAATTAATCATTTATTCATTAGAAAACCTGCTCTGCCTCAATAAGCTTAATATATACAAGGAAAATATTTGATATCTTAAATATCTACCCAAAAATCTAGAAAGTAACTTGTGTGCAACAGTATAAGTTCGTTCAATGGGATCGAAGTCTTATATACCTCTTTATGAGCCTGAGAAAGTTCTTCTTGTAACTCCGCAAGTTCCTTCTTCATGGTTCCAATAGATTTATACTCCCGTGCTAGAGGATTCAATACTTCCACAACCTACTCAAAGAGTATCACCCAGCAGACGACTTAGTACAACGCTGAAAAGGAAGACAGCTATTGCAGAAAAAAATTGAAACAACTCCAATGAAGGAACAATCACTAATTCGCAGAAATGAAGAGCAGTACTATACTTATATAACAGTCTACAAAGTGTTGCTTTGTGTATAGACCTAGAGATTTAGAACTTCAATAAAATTAGGGGTAAAAACACATTATTTACAAGAATCAACCTTTTCGTGCAGGAGCATTATCGTAAGTACATCTCGACGAGCTCGCCAATCACAATATTGTATATCAAATCTGGCAACTTCTAAAGCTTGATTTGCATCCAGGAACTTCCCTTTAGACTGAGGGAACTTTGACCTTGGATCTTCGACATCAAAGATAGTCAACCAGGAACTTTTCTTGTTTGTTAACCCACCCCCGGCCTCCTCATACACTGCAAAAACTCCAAATCCTCCTTTGAAACACTGAATGACCAAAAGGCAGAATTATAGTCCACTCAACAAGTCATCAGACAGATAAATGTTAGTGGTGTACAGTTCTCCATATTCAGATTGAGATAACTTCCCAAATAACCCAATGGATAGCCGATTACTACATGAACTACTACTTATTCTACCTGATACGCTAGAGCATAAAAATATGACACAAGTTGGAGATCATAGACACCAGAGTCCATTAAGATATTAATAATTATTAAGAGGAAATTCAGAAATAGTGCGTGCCTAGTGTTGAAAATAATGTACAACCGAGCCATTCCAGAAACATGTATGTACCCCAACATAAAGTACAGCTGAATTTATTTCAGGAAAATGTTTCCACAAGGAAGAAGCTCATTCTCTGGCGTTG
The DNA here is from genome assembly GCA_039654485.1 of Withania somnifera. Taxonomy (NCBI): domain Eukaryota; kingdom Viridiplantae; phylum Streptophyta; class Magnoliopsida; order Solanales; family Solanaceae; genus Withania; species Withania somnifera. Next base: position 7,870,878 of record JBDJHY010000097.1, read on the forward strand.
TTTAGAAAACATTTTCCTCCAAAAGAGTAAATAACTTCCCTCATTTATGGGCATAAATCATTTTGCTTACAACTATCATAGTATCTGGTAACTGTATATTATTAATCTTTGAGTAAACACATCTAGACTTATCTTTTTTGCTAGTTCCATAACTCAGTTATCACTCCCTTTCCATTAAAATGCTCCCGGATGATAAGTCGCCAACATGCGCCTGTTATCCATTAGGATTAAATATTTGACCAACTCAATATCAAGTTGTGTGTTAATGCAAATGGAGTGATAGTTTAAGTAGGTAAAGAGAACTATGAAGTTTGGGTGTGTTTTTAACCAATTAACTCTTAAATCTTTTAATATATGTATTTTCTTCTCTCACCAATCAAATATCTGGAAAACATTTTCTAGAAAAATGAATTAGGTACACACTGTAATGAAGGCCATTAGCAGCTTATATAGCTAAATTAAAGTTAGTGTAACATAAGGCATGCTAGACGTCCGAGTAGTAAAAAGAGGTACCTTTCTTGTATAAGCTTTGGTAGAGCGGCAAAAGGAGAAAGGAAAAAAGAGAGCAGCAGAATTAGCAATGGCGGACATGGCAGGCCGAAGCTGCTGCTATTTTTTTTTATTTTTTTTTTCCTGAAAAGATGAAAGAGACGGCGGTCAGTAAACAAAAAGAGAAGCTTTAGTGGGGTGAGAGATTTGGTTTTGTTGATAAGAGGTTGGTGTGGAGCGCGATCTCGACACTCCTCCCATGGTTGGCCATGTGGACTCTTTTCGTTTCCCTCGTGGCGTGTCCCATCTCCACATGCTTCCTTAATTTGCTCTCTCTTGGGCCCTTCTCTACTCTATACGATCTATCCATTTGCCACCGTGGACGCTTAATTATATCTTCTATATTTGCTTTCAATTCTCATTGGCTATTTCTTGCTACAAGATCCATCCTTCATTAATTCTCATATTGTCCTATGGTGTATCCTCTTTAAGTGTGTCATTGTCATTACCTTATAAACTACTACTAGTTTGTTGCCCAAAATCTAATTTATAATACACGTATATAATAATTATTGGAAATTATTAATTTTCTTACTTTTCTTTTAATCTATTTTAAAAATTATCTGTTTCTTTATTTTAACTTTTCAACAAAACTACAAGATTAAAAGATATTTTGATACATTATTTATATTTTAAAATTTAAAACACAAAATTCAAAATATTTCTTTAGCTTCTTAAATCTCGTGTCGAGTTATAACTAGAAAAAATAAACTGCAACGAAGGAGTAATATGTTTTATCAACTTTTTGGGTAATAAAAGTTGTTCTTAATATTTATTTTAGATAGTTGAGGTTGCAGGCTAAAAGTTTGAGGAAAGAAAAGGTCGTTATGAATAATATCAAAAGTTGAAGGAAAAACAAAAAAGTAGGTTCTCCCGGAAGTAAAAATGGTTCAGGGAAGGGCCCACTACAAGGTTCTATTGTATACGTAGCCTTACCTTGTATTTTTGTCTAGGCTACTTTCAAGGCTCAAACCCGGACCTCCTGATTACATGACAATAATTTTATTGGTTATTGCAAGATTCTCCTTCTACTTCTCCTAGAAGTAATTTTTAAAAAGATTGGGCAATCACAAATTATTGCTCTAATATTGTCAAATTAGAGTATTCCACAAAAATATATTCTTCTAAAAACAAATCACAAAAATTATTTATTATTAATAGATTTTGTTCATCGTTATTGAAATATATGTTTTCATTACTCAATTTTTAGTGTTACATTGAATTTGCATTACTGTTTATTGTAGCCTCCGAGAGTTAGTTAAAATAGTTAGTTACTTGTGCAGTTAGGTTGTTAGCTTGTGAAGTCAATTTGTTAGTAATGATGCTGAGCTGGATTACAACTGTTAGGTCGGTTAGTTACTAGCTTCCTAAGGAGCAAACTCTATATATAGGTGTGTTGTAAAGCAGGAAAGAGTCCAGATTCATTCCTCTAATGGACACATTTCTCTCTTCTTCCTTAAGCCTTTGATTTCCTCTAAGTTCTTCAATGGAGTTTTGAGCTTCCATGCTCAAGTTTTCACATGGTATTAGAACAATCAATGTTGTTTTATAGAAAAACACCATAGGTGAATCTAGATCATAATACCTCAAAGAAAGTAAAATGGTGTCCATCAAAATCGTTCAAAACGATCCTCTTTATATAAGTCCATTTGATTCATTAGGTGTAGTGTTGATCACTATCAAATTAATTTCATTTGAGAACTATGAAATTTGGAGTCGATTGATGAGAATTTCTTTACTTGGGAAGATAAAAATACGCTTTCTTGATCGGATCTTGTAGCAAAGAGTTGTACAAAAATGAATTACATAAACAATAGGAAACTAGTATAGTCGTGCTCTCATGGCTGATGAATATAGTAAGTGAAGAGCTTTTGATTGGAATCGTGTATGCTACTAGTGTATTTATAATTTGAGAAGCTTTGAAGGAGAGAATTGACAAGGTTAATGGGATGAGAATCTATTAGTTGCACATAGCAATCAACACCTTTTTCACAAGGTACTAATTCAGTCTCAATCTATTTCACATAATTGAAGAACTTGTGGGAAAAATATAATGATGTAGTTTTGGCACCAAGTTGTGGTTGACCTAAGCCAAAGAAATATGCAGATCATCTATAGCAATTGAGGATAATTCAATTTCTAAGTGACTTGAATGAATAATATGATAATGCTTGCAGACAAATTTTATTGATGGGAGTACTCCATCTATAAGTCAAGCATATGCTATGATAATGGAGGATGACATACAACAATCAACTTGTGTAAATGTAGTGAATGATAAGTTTGAGCCAATGGCTATGCAACTCAATAGAAGTCAAGGGTTTAATAATGAAAATCACAATTACAAAGGGAAGAAGTATGCATTTTGTCATGTCACTGGTCGCACTAAGAAAAACTTGTTATAAGTGGATAGGCTATCTTGCAGACTGAAAACACAGGAACAAGTTGTAGAGGACAAAATATGCCTTATGTCGGAGGATATGAAAATCAAGAGGATAAGCAGGTCGATTCAACAATCATCACATAGCAAACAACATTTCAAACAATAATAACATTTCAAGAAATAACCTTGATGCAAGTCAAGTGGCATCCACCAATCATGAGGTGAATAATGCATTTTTTTCTAAGGATTTATAGATGATGAATATAAGAAAATAATGAATTTACTGAATAAGGACACAAAGGAGATGAAATAGGTCAATATGACTGGTATTACTGCCTGTTTATTGTCTGAATTTTTTTCACTAGCTTGGATAATGGACTCTGGGCTTCTCATTATGTAAAAACAAACAAGGTGGTGTTCATAAACAATCAAAATGTCATCAAACTACAAGGTGTCAAAGTACATTTTCCATATAGAGAAAAGGTTGATATATTACCTGCTACAGAATCAATAAAAATATGTATAGATAGCATAACAGATTTATAGGGATTTGTATAGATAACATAGCTAATTTTTAGGAATTTCATTATTTAGTTGTCATAGTTAGCTGTGTCTTTTTGTGTATATATATCAATGTATTTTTTGAGTAACAGACAAGTTATTCTCTTTAATTACTTTCACATGGTATCAGATCCATCTTTGATCCACTAGTATCGGGTCGACAACTCCACTAGAGAAGCAACAACTTCACTGGTAGTTGGTTGACTGTTGAAGGTAGTCGCTGAATTAGATTATTAACTCTCAGCTCTCACAACCCACTTTGTAAGGTGCCTTAAAACGCGTACCTCGACCATCCTTTGTCCCTCCAAAATCTCTTAGGTTACCTTGGTTTCTGGTTGCTTTGTGGTGGTTCGTAGATTATATAACGTTTGAAAAAAAAATCATACCAAATTTTACAGCTACTTTGTTTAGTTAGGTTTGAGTTTTTAATTAGTTTTTCTATTTGTGAGATTCTGAAGTAATTATGAGGTTGCCTGTGTTAGAAACTGTCTTGAGTGAGACTCCCTGTTCAGATTGAATTGTGATTTATTTGGGGTTTCTTTCTTTTTTACAATTTGAGACTTGTTGGATTTTTGTTAGTTCTTTGATTTTTTTTTTGTTGGATTCAAATTAACTTGATCTTTTGATTTGTTTGAGTGATTTAATGAATTAAGGTTTTACTTTTGTCCAACAGAGACTTGATTTGGATAATTTTATCTTTGGACAATTTTCTATCAATTTATTGTGATAGTGAATTGGGAAATGATTGTTGCTAGTTCATTATCTGATAAAATAATTTTGGTTTCCGCTAAAGAATTTTCTGAATTCTCCTAATATCAGAAATTATTGAAGGAATTCACTTTGGTTAGTGCTTTTACCGAGTCAAATAAAACATGTCTTATTACCTCTTCAAATAAATGGTTTATTGATTCAAGTGCCACAAATCACATAACGGATAATCCTAATATTTTTCTATCTTTCAACACACAGAGCACCATCCCTCATAATTGTAGCTAATGGATTAACTTGTAATAGTGTTGGATATAGACTGTTCAACCAACCTCTTCTATTACCCTATCATTTGTACTCAGTTTATCAAAATTGACTTTTAATTTAATTTCTGTAAGCAAAGTTACTAGAGATCTTAATTGTTGGATTTCATTCTGTCCCGACTATTGTCTGTTTTATGATCTTAAGACAAATGAGGTTACTGATAAAGGACATATAGATGGAAATCTCTACATCCTCAATGAATGGGAGTCTTAGTTTGTTGCTTGTTCTAGTGTTGTATCTCTAATTGAAGAACATTGTTGATTAAGACACTTTCTCTACCTCTATTAAAGAAGTTTTGTCCTCAATTCTATAATATTCCTTCAGTGGAATGTGAGTCCTTTCGATTTGCAAAACATCATCATACCTCATAATTCCAAGGGTTAATAAGCGGGTTAAGTCAACTTTCGAGTTAGTTCATTCTAATATTTAGGAACCCTGTCACGTTGTTTCCAAAACTGGGCATATGTATTTTGTTATTTTGTGGATGATTTCTCTCAAATGACTTGGATTTATTTTATGAAGAGTCACTCTGAAGTGTTTAATCACTTTTCTACTTTCTACGCTGAAATTATAAATTAATTTCATATTTCAATACGCATTTTAAGGATTGATAGTGCTAAAGAATACATGTCAGAATTATTTTAGACAAACATGAGACAACACAGTATTCTTTATCAGTTTTCATGTGTTGATACATCCTTTTAAAATATAGTTGCTGAGAATAATAATAGACACTTACTTGAGACAACATAGACACTTTAATTCCAAATGAAGGTTCTTAAACAGTTTCGGTAAGAAGTGGTCTCTACAACTTATTTTCTAGTTAACCGCATGTCATCCTCTGTGTTGGATGGTAATGTACCTTATAGTGTTCTTTTCCAAATAAGTCACTATTTTCGGTGCAACCTAAGTCGTTTGGAAGCATATGTTATGTTCGAGATGTTCGACAGTTTGTTACTAAGTTGGATCCCAAGGCATTAAAGTGTGATTTTCTGGGTTATTCTCTCCTTCAAAAAGGATATCAGTGTTATTCTACTGAACTTGGTAAATATCTGGTGTCAACTGATGTGATATTTTCAGAGATTACACCATTTTTCTATGCATATCCTATTTTTACAAATGAGGGGGAGGAAGATGAGTGGTTAGTCTATCAGGTTACTCGTGCTTTGCCAAGATAATAAGATGATGTTGTTCCTCCATCTCCCAATTCTTCTGTTGAGCCCTCAGCACCTGTTCCATCTTCTCAAGCAAGACCAACAATTGTTCAAGTTTACTCAAAGGGAAAAGAGTCCAATGATAGATGTCCTTCACCAGTGTCATTGTCATCAAATCCTCTTTCACTCGATCCTTCAAAAAACCTTGACCTTTCTATTGCTCTTCATAAAGGTATATGTAATTGTAAGTCCACATATTCAATTGCTAATTTTGTTTCCTATTGTCACTTATACCCTACATCTAGATCTTTGATTGTTTCTCTAGACTCCATCTTTGTATCTAAAATAGTGATAGAAGATTTGAATCATCCTGGATGGGGTGATGCAATGCTTAACGAAATACATGCTTTAGAGGAAAATCATACATGGAATCTGGTGGATTTACCCTAGGGAAAGAAACTAGTAGGATATAAGTGGGTCTTCAATGTTAAGGTTACTCCAAATGGTTCCATATCAAGACTTAAGGCTAGACTTGTGGCTAAAAGGTATGCTCAAATTTATGGAGTAGATTATTTAAACACCTTCTCCCCAGTTGCTAAACTCATTTTTGTACGCTTATTCATTTCTATAGCTGCTTCTAAGAATTTCCCTTTACATCATCTGGATATCAAGAATGTGTTCCTTTATGATGATCTTCAGGAAGAAGTATATATGGAGCAACCACCTGATTTTGTTGCTCGGGGGTAGAGAGGGGTGGGTATAGAAAAGTTGGCGATGCAAGAAGTCCTTGTACGACTTGAAGCAAAGCGCTAGGTTTGGCAACTTCAGTGAGGTAGTTCAGGACTTTGACTGAAAATGAGTAAATGTGATCACTCAGTCTTCTATCACAATATCAGTAGCTGGTACTTCCTCCTTGTTGTATATGTTGATGACATTGTCACCGCTGGTAGTGATTATACAAGGATCTCTTCCCTCAAGTCTTTCCTACATACAAGGTTTCATACAAAAGATTTGGGTCCGTTGAAATACTTTCTGGGAGTAGAAGTGAACAGAAGTAAGAAGGAAATTTTTCTATCCTAGAGGAAGTATATTCTTGACCTACTTGTTGACACGGGAAAGTTGGTTGCATGTAGTACTCCCATAACTCAACCTTCTTTTTCATCTCTTTTGCGTCAAACGCGTTTCCAAGAACTTGTTGGTATTTAAAAGTCTCATCAACGTAGCTTTTCTTCAATATTGCGGCCCAATGGATCTTGTTATCTGTCTGCAACGTCTTAACATCAATAATATGATGATCATCATACATAGCATCCGTCAAAATCTTCCTCTTCCTATAACTTGCCTCGATATTCCCTGTGCTAAGTAATTGTGGCTGAGAATTAAATAGCATCGTCATAACCTAGAGATCAGAATGTAACAAATGAACAAGAAGTAATGAGAACCCTAAGCTCTAATGCCTGGACGAAAGAAAAGTGATATATGTGTACTAGTAAACAACTTAGTTAGCGCACCATATATATA
>JBDJHY010000097.1:7878177-7889434 GCA_039654485.1 Withania somnifera
CCTACTCACACAGTATCCACCAGACACACGACTTAGTACAAGGATGAAAAGGAAAACAACTATGACAAGAAAATTGAAACTCCAGAGAAAGAAAACTCACTACCACAACAATAACATACCCATTATAATCCCACAAGTGGGATCTGCGAAGGGTAGAGTGCAAGCACAGCTTACCCCTCTATCTTGGGAGGTAAAGAGGGTGTTTTCAATAGATCATCGGCTTAAGAAAAAACATATCAAAGAAGATAATATAGAAAGCATGACAAAGAAAAGAATGAAGAACAACAACTACAATAAAATCCTACAATAATCAAAGTATAAGAGACAATAGATGGTGACATAAGAAGAAACAATCATTAATTAGTAGAAATGAAGCATAGCACTGTACTTGTTTACAATCTACAAAGTATTGCTTTGTGCATAGAACTACAGATACACTGAAAACTCCCTTTAGTTCTAGCAAGGACCCATTGAGGAGTTCAATTAAAAAATTCTATAAAATTAGAGGTAAAAACACATTGTTTGCAAGAAGCAACCTTTTCGTGTAGGAGCATTATCGTAAGGACATCTTGACGAGCTCGCCAATCACAGTATTGCATATCAAATCTAGCAACTTCTAAAGCTTGATTTGCATTCAGGAACTTCCCTTTAGACTGAGGGAGTTTTGACCTTGGATCTTCGACATCAAAGATTGTCAACCAGGAGCTTTTCTTGTTTGTTAACCCGCCCGCCGCCTCCTCATACACAGCAAACACTCCAACTCCCCCTTTGAAACACTGACAAAGAACCAAGTGCAGAATATCGTCCACTCAACAAGTTATTTGACAGATAAAATGCAAGTGGTTTACAGTTCTCCATATTCAGATTGAAATAACTTCCAAAATAATCCTATGCGTAACAATTACTACATGAATTACTACTTATTCTACCTGATACAGTAGAGCATGAAAACATGACACAAAGAAGTTACTCGGAGATCAGAGACACAAAGTCCACTGAGGTTTATTAAAGAGCAGTCCGATGCACTAAAACTTCAGCTACGTGCAGAGTTCAAGGAAGGGCTGGACCACAAGAGTTTACCTTGCATTTCTACAATCCATTAGGCTTTAAGAATTTACTAAAAATTATTTTAGACATAGTGCGTGTCTAGTATAGATGAATTTATTTAACGAAAATGTTTCCACGAGGAAGAAGCTCGTTCTTTGATTTTTGGTTAGAAAACATTTTCAACTAAAGGAATAAACAACTTCCCTCACTTATGGTTAGAAATCATTTTAATTACAAGTTACAACTATCTTAACTGTGTTCATTAGTTGCTCCAACTAACATTTACACATTATTATGAATCCTTAGCACTCAAAAAAAAAAAAAAAAAAAAAAATCAAAACACTGTCGCATTTGCAATGATTATTATTAATCTTTGTGTTAATAGTTAAAAACGCACCCAAGTTATTCCCTTTTCGTGAGTTTCATACATTAATTATTCATTATTTTATTTAGCTATCCAAACAATCACCTTTTTATCATTTCATACCTCAATTATCATTTCCTTTATATTTAAATACACCGCAATGACGAGCCGGCATACACATGCTTGTTGTCGAGGTACAAATATTTGACTAAAATGGAAAGAGAATTATGAAGTTTAATATGTACGAGTAGGTACCTTTGTAGTATAAGTCTTGGTAGAGCGGCAAAAAGAGAAAGGAAAAAAGAGAGCAGCAGAATTAGCAATGACGGACATGGCGGGCCGGAGCTGCTGCTGCTATTTTTTTTTTTTTTCTTTTTTCGAAAATATGAAAGAGACGGCAGTCAGTAAACAAGAGAGAGAGAAAATTGAGCCTCAGTTTTAGTGGGGTGAGGGATTTGGTTCTGTTGATAAGAGGTTGGTGTGGAGCGCGATCTCGACAGTCCTGCCATGGTTTGCCGTGTGGATTCTCTACGTTTCCCTCGTGGCGTCGCCCATCGCCACATGCTTCATTCTATTGGGGTTCTTGTCTATACTATCTTCCATATGCCAGAGTGGACGCTCAATTATATCTTCTATATCTGCTTTCAATTCTCATTGGCTATATTTTGCTACAAAATCCGTTCATTAATTGTCTGTCAATGACATATCCTCCTTCCTTTTAAGTGCGTCATTGTCAATCACCTTAGAAAATAGTTTGTTTCCGAAAATTTATTATTAATGGGTGTATATAATAATTTTTGGAAATTATTGCTCTTTCCCCATTTTAATTAATTAATTTTTTTTTAATTTCAACTTCCAAATGAACCACAAAATTTAAAAAAAAAAAATTGATATATTGTCCATATCTTTAATTTAAGGACGGTTCAAAATTAGTCTTTTTATTTTTTAAAATTTTATGTCAAATCAAAATCAAATTAATAAATTAAAATGAGAAGGCAGTATGCATTGTCTAGTTTTTGTATAGTCAAAAGTTATTTTTTCTAAAACAAAAATGCTTAGTTTAGATATTTGAGGTTTCTGGCCAAAAGTTTAGAAAAAAATAAGGGAAAATTACAAAAATTAACAAACTTAGAATCTTAAATTACAATTCAAAACCGATATTTACTAAAATTACCTCATATAACTTAATAGACACACTTTGAAAAACCATATTCTTATTCTTACCACGTCCGTTTCTGCTTTTTTATTGCTATAATTTTCTCTTTTCTCTTACAAAGAGCTCGCTACCCATTCATTCGCCAAAGAAGCAGCTAGATTGAATCCATAATCTCACTCGCAGTCGGTGCCACTAAGGAGGTCGCCGATGGATTCGAGTTCTTCAGGTCAACAAGTGCATCTACCAATTACGATGTTGCCAACGTCTTTCGTACTCTTCTCGCTGCGCTCGCCTTTTCTCAAAATCATCCTTCATTCATTGGAGGCCATCTCGTCGTGGTTCTCAATTTTCACCGTTGTATTATTGCTTTCGAACTGTTTTTGTATTGTTGGTTTTCTATGATGGATCTGGTTTTGCCTCTGGTAGCATGAGCTAAGCACCGAGAGTAACGATATTCTCCGCTTTACTGCTCTTCATATCTGTAATTCTTCAAAACAAACTTATTGGTGAAGTCTTACAATTTTGATTTTGGTTATCAACACTTTGTCAAACAGTTGATGTTGGGGTTGTTTGATGTATTTGTAATTATATTTTATGTTTGTATTTGTGGATTGCATTTTAATTTTTTTCTTTTTTTGATGTATCTATTAAATTTATATCATTATATTGTATTAATATGCATTTTGTATTTGTATTTGTATTTGTAATTTATATAGGATTCATATAACTAGTTTCATACAATTGTATTATACAATTTTATCAAATATAAATGATATTTGTCAATACAAATTGAGAGAGATGTAAAAATACAAAATACAAAAAAAAAAAAAAAAAAAAATTGTATTCGTTAATATAAATGTAGTGTGACCTATTGGGTAGAAAAAGAAAATTAAAAATATTATTTTAATTGTATTGGTATTTAGATTTACATACCTAGATATGTTTGATACAATGGGTACAAAAAGTAAAAATATTAAAAAAAATTATTATTTTGATTATATTTGAAGTTAGAATTTCATATTCATATACAGTTGATATCTAGATACAGTGAATATAGGAATATAGTAGGTAGTTACTTAAAAAGATTGCTATGAAATGTAATTTCTAAAGTTGAGCTATTTTTGCCTTATTTTTTTATATATAGGCTATGTCATGTAACTTGCCTAAAAAATAAAATCATTTTGAATAGTAGCAAAAGTTGAAAAAAGAAGTAGCTTTTTCCAAAAAGTATTTTTCAAAAAAATTGATCAATTATTATTTTGTAAATTGATTAGTCAAACACAAAGTAATTATTATTTTTCCTATTATATCTTCGAAAAAAACTTTTCACAAAATTTAGCTATTAAAATAAACTGATTTTAATATATTGACACTGGCAATTATATAATTATGAGGTGTTCCAACTTTGTCTAAACATTTAAGACAAACAATGGAGGAAAACCAAAAGGTATTATATTAGCATAATATCACATCTTGCTTCCGCATATAACTAGTTGTTCTGTTAATATTGTTATGTTTCTGTAACTATATTCAATCAAAGGGTCTCTAATGTGACTCAGGGTCAACCTATAATCACAAATAATGTTATAGTGATGTGGTCAGAGTCCGTGAATAAGGTTTAAATTACCTCCTTTGAATCTATAAAATACGACCAATGGCTTGAATACAAAATTTACTTCAATTTCGAGACAATGGAAAAGAGCCAGTAATATAATAAGGTGTTCGTTGCATGAGGATTATTTCTTTTTGAATCCCAGGACCAATCTTCTTTGTAGTTTCGGAAGATTCTTTTTTTTCTACCGGAAAAAGAAAAAAATAAAGCTTATCTGGTTAGGTATTTCACTTGTCCCCTTGTCCATAGAGACCTTGCATACAATTGAAATGACTCCCACCAAACAACCACTCCTTTTTTTTTTTTTTACAGCCTTGTGGACATGCCAAAGAAGGAAAATTATAAAATGGGGCAGTGAAGGATCACAAAGTTGACTACGAGCAGCAAGCAAGAGCTTCTCTCCCTCCTAATCTTTCTTCTCCTCCTCCCATTTTATGTGTGTCATGCCTTGAGTCTACACTCTGGATGAGACATGGCACTTGGAACCACCTACGGTCCAAGTGTAATCTTGGATTTGGTATACAATACACATGATATAAAAACTAAAAGGAAGTACTGTATAGACATGAATAAGTCATCTCAGATAATAAGACATAATCAAAGAAATACTGGTAAGGCAATAAATCTAGATGTCTGGATACTTATTGTCTATAAGTCATGTTAAGTACTAACTAGATGAGTTGTTAGGATAAGCCTCTATCTAGCTTGAACAAGAACTGCAAACTAAAATACTGCTAAAGTAAAAGAAGAGTCTAAATATTCTTGGCCCTCGAATCATGAGGACTCACCAAAATAGTCTGGGATGCAGGTAATCCGATCAATCGTGTATGTGAGGTTGGCTAACCGGATTTATATTATGAGACAATATTACGCAAAAAAATATGCGGTCGATACATGGAATGTACCGGTATATACGAATGTAATGGGAGAGTAAATAACATAATACGGAGCTGAATAAATAACTAAAGTAAACTTATGACTAATTTGAGCATGAATTTAAACTAAGATGTGTTGATGCAAAAATATACAAGTCTGATAAATAGCGATAAATCAACAAGTGCTGAAAGAAAAAGTAAAACTCGAAATAAAGATTGAACTTCATAAGTAAAGTAAATCTAGTAAACATATAGCTTGTAAATTCTGTAAATTTGATCGAGAGCTGAACATAAGTGACAGTTTCTATAACAAGGAATAAAATCGTGTGAGTAGCCACAAAGTCTAACAAGTAATCCTATGCTGGAAGGGTCACCTATACTTTGACAAGTTATAGATCCTGACTGATTTTCCCTAATGGATCCACTAAGTCCGAATATGCCTTATTAGGCTAAAATATCCTTAGATGGCAACGTAGTTTATGGGATTGGAATATGATGAACCCAAATACACTCAATGCTAATACTACCCTCAAAACTGAGAGTATTGACTGCTCCTAGCATTAATTTATGGGACATCATAGTAACCACTAACCAGGCAAAATCGAACCTATCTGTTTGAGTATACTATTTGTCTAATTGACACTAACTTACTTTAATGTCATTTAGGTTACTGTTTGAACCTAAATTCTAGGTATTCTAAACATCTTTAAATAAATTATTTCTGAACTGCACTTAAGTCTTTGCAAGCTATGAAATTAAAAATTCTGACAAATTTGTAAGATGGACTTAAATTTTTGTAAAGCCAATAATTTATGAAAATCTAACCATGGACAATGGTTTTATTATAAAACTTGAACTTTACCATGAAAACTTCACTTTATAGCATAAAAGCATAAAACTTTGTTCAAATTCGCCAGCACAAACAAAGTCATGAAATAACATGTAAAAATCATGACAATAAAAATAATCACCAGAACATCTGTTGGAGAGATCAATCTCATCATGAACAATCTACTTGAAATGAACCGTAGAATTCAAACTCATCATTCGTGACATGTAGAAGGAAACTCTTGTTGAAGCCCTATACATATGGTTTGAAGAGCTTAAAATGCTGGTAAAATTGTTGTTCTTGAGCCTTTGGATAGGAAGCCTAGGTTTTGAGAGAGCCTGACATAATTATCATAGTTTTTCTTAAGTGTTCGGTTGAAATAGAAAGGAAAATTAATGTTGGAAATTTAAACCGCTTCAAAAAAAGGTCCAAAATGTTGTAGCTTAATGTATGTGAGGGTAGGGAAATGAACCTTTTGACCTTGAGGAAAAAGAATTTAAAAACTAAAAGTGAAGGTCGACGTCAAGTTGACGAACCATCAACTTAATTGACAAACTATCAATTGGTCCGTGGAACCTCGACTAACTTAATAGTGTACTATCTCAAGTTGACGGTCAACTTGACCAACCATCACACTAAGTTGACAGATTGTTTTGTCAATCATCAACTTGGTTGACAGAAAGGACAAACGACCATAATGGTTTGACAGATGGTTCCATGGTCCGTCGATGGATTCGATGGTCCGTGGGACACTTAGTCAACCTTGAAATTTGAAAAAAAATTGGCTGACTTTTTAAGCTAAATCTAAAGATGGTCTAGGATATTTCTTAGGATGTTATAGTATCAACCACTCGGAATCATTCATCCTAGAATGGAGACTAAAGCTGAAATTGAAGAGCATTAAGCTATGAAGGCTAATTGACTAAACATGCAAATAAAAATGACTAAGCTAAACTAAAACTATCATAACTGAACATGCATGGTATGATTCATGCATGTCTTTTACGACCCATAAATATGAGAAGGAAAATATCTAAAAGAATAAGATGATTACTTCAAATTGAGCTGGTATTGTAAGGAAATAGATGAGGGTATGTAGTCATCATGTCTTCTTCTGATTCCCACATAGCTCGCTCAACCGACTAAGTTTTCCAAAAGACTTTCACTAAAGCTACATCCTTATTTTTTAGTATACGCACCTGTCATACACGATCTGAATTGGCACTTCCTCATAGGTAATACTGTCGCTAATACTAATACTCTCTACAAGCACTATCAAAGATGGAAATCCAAGGTACTTCATCAATAATGACACATGGAAGACTATATGCATAAATGCTAGCTCTAGAAAAAGGTCAGACTCATAGGACACACTACCAACCCTTCTCAAGATCTGATGGGGACCTGTATATTGGGGACTAAGCTTTACCTTATTCCCAAATCTCATGACTCCCTTTATAGGAGAAACTTGAGAAAAAACCAATCGTCTACCTCAAACATCAAGTCTCTTCTCCTAAAATTTTGATATGATTCCTATCTGCTTTGGGCTGTCTTCAGCCTCTCTGATTATATGAACTTTTTCCTTAGCATTATGGATTGACTTTGGCCCTATTCTGTGTCACCAATCTTGAACCAAGCAATGGGAGATCTACACTTTCTCCCATAAAGAGCCTCAAATAGAGTCATATAAATGATGGAATGATATATATTATTGTACGCAAACTCTATCAAAGGAAGACTATCATCCCAATTTCCCTTGAATTGATTGTGTAGGACCTTAGCATATCCACTAGAGTCTGGATGGTCTACACCGCCTAGCCATATATTTATGGATGAAAAGTTGTGATGAGATAGACTTGGGTACCGAGACCCTTCTGGAAATACCTCTAAAACTGAGAGGTAAACTATGTACCTCTGTCTGAGACAATAGATAATAAAACCCATGCATTTTAACTATCTCCTAAAGGTAAAGCCTATTGTAGTCTTCTATTGAAAAACTTTCTTTAACTGGTAGGAAATGAGATGAATTAGTTATTCTGTCTACAATTACCCAAATTGTTTTATGCTTTTTCTTAGTACGAGGTAAGCCTCTTAAAAAATCTATTTTTATCACCTCTTAAAAACCCTGAATTTTGATCCATAATTTGAACTGTTCTATGCATGTGATTAGACTTGAACCCTTTGAGATTTATTTTGATATTTGGTTGTAAAACTATTTCTAAATGAATAATTAGAATTTCATGTGAGTTAAATATCTCTAATTCTAGTTTCAAATTCAACAAACAGCGTGTCAATACGAGTTTGGAGTAGAAAGTTATGAGCATTTTACTAAGGTCCTATCTGACCTTTATGTTTCCTAGTGATTCTAGCATGTGTTCATGTTTTATACGAGTGAAATAATGTTTATAAACCTTTACGTATGCTTGTGATTGATGGAGGATCCTTTCCACATGTTAACAAGTGTTTTTAATTGTTTAGAAACCCTTAACATGTCACATTTGGAAGTGCTCCGCAATAGAAAACGTGGAACCTTTGAATTAAGTGTTCAAAGGTGGCTGAGGCCAAATATGGAACGACACATTCCATATTTGGAGTATGGGATATATGGCTAACGTGCCATGTATAGTGGCATATTTGGGTGTTAATTTTTTTTTTATTTTGGTACGTTTTTATAAGGCTATTCAGGTTCATTTACTCAAACCTCTTAATACTAAATAATGTCATTTTAGGCCCATAACAAGTCTAAATTACACTCCTTATATCTATTTCCTATATTGATCTAAGTCTAAACACTTATCAAATAAATTAATAGAAAGAAAAAAGAAGTCAGAACAAAAGAATAGAAAGAAATGTAGTTTTTTCTCTCAATCCCTTCTCAAAAAGTTTTTTAGTAACTCCATTTCATCCTTAATTGTGTCATATTAAATCATGATAAAATGTATGTGGTACATCAACAGGGTTTGCCTCCCATTCCTGTGTCAAAAACCCTTCAGTTTCAAGTTGAGAATTTCAAAGTAGAAAGATTTAGGGTTATTCAATTTATCTTATATGTCGTTAGTTACCTCCCATGCATGATCCTTGATGTTTATTGAGTTCTTTAGATTAATTTTACATATTATGTTGTATAGTTGCATCTCTCTTGAGTTGTAGTCAAGTTTATGGTAGTCATTATAGAAAGAAGTGAAGTTGTAGAGTCATGTTTGTAGAGTTGTAGTAGAAACATGAGATATTGGCAAGATTTTTTTATAAAATTTTGAAGTTGTATATGTCGAATCATTTTTTTTTTGCAGCAAGAGTCATGTTTGATGAATTTAATTAGCTTTACGCAGTTGTAAGCCTATTCTTCAGAGATTGCTGGAAAGTATTGATCTTTTGGCTTTTACAACTACTTATGATTTAAATATATTTTAAATACATGAATATTTATTTAAGAGAGAATAAGAATATATTTATGAAATAATGAAGCAATGTCTATAAGACAGAGTGTTTCCCAAAGAGGTCGATGCAGAGTGTTGCCCAATGAGGCTAAAACTAAATATTTTTGGCTAGGTGGTTCTCTAAATTGTATTCCATTAGTCGAGAGAGAAGTGATCATATATTGTTAGTTTTGGAAGTAGTATTAGTATTGAGCAGATTTTGGCATAATACCCTATCCAATAACCTGTGTTGCCAACTGTAGGGATTGTAGCATGGACCAATTAGAGCCTATTTGTAACACTTAGTAAATCCACCAGAAAAAACTTGAGGTTCCTTTACCCTGGCAAGGTTTAGGGAGTCCACCCAACATAGAGTTATGTGTTGGACTTTGTAGCTAAATTCACGGAGTATGTCTATTATAGAACCTCGCATTGTCGCCTATTTGCTAGTCTGAAGTAAGAATATTTTTAAGAAGGTTTTAAATAAGTATCTTTTTACTTTGTTAAAACTATTGAGATTTGAGATGTCTTACTAATTTTTTATAACACTAATGAGAAGTGATGTTTACTAAGTTTTACTTATACTCTTGAAAGATGAAATTTTATTTATAAACTGTTAATTTTGCATAGTATTGTATATTGAGATTTGTAGCTCAGAGCCATACTTGCAGTTTTCATAACTAAATGATGATCAGTTTTAGTCTATTTATGAGTCTATTGTTTATGAAGAATTTTAAAGTTCTTTTTAAATACCCAATGTTCTAAATACATCTATCTATTGTAGATAATTGTCTCAGCATAGTGGTGTACAACTTGGATTGTGTAAGCATAGTAGTGGTCAGTTCATCTTATATGTAACACCTCATAAGTCACCTAGAGTTTAACTCATTAATTATTTGTGGCTTAACTTGAATATTGAGACTGAATGTGAGCCAAAAAGTTTTTATCCTTCTTTTATATATATTAGTTTGGTTTTCATGTTTGCAAAGCCCTCGAAGTCTACCTTGCAATGCAATAAATCGTGTGTCATTTCGAGTTCAGAGCAAAAAGTTATGCCCATTTTTTTAAATCCTTGTAGTATCCCTACGATTCCTTGAGATCCTAGCATATATTGGTGTTTTCGAGTGATGAAATGGTATTTTTTTTTTTTGCATTCCTTGAGGCTTGGTAATGATTGAAGATCCATATCACATGTTTAGAAACCTCCAAACGTGCTATGATAGGAAGATTGGTGCGATCCCAAACGTGCCACTTTTAAGAGAAGTGTGCAGAGAAAAATGTCTTGAAGGTAACCTTGGCACCCACCATATCACGTTGTGGACTTTGGAGTGACATCAATCGTGACACAGTTGGGAGGTAGCTGAGACAACCACCCTAAAATGGGTGGGGTCGCATTTACGTGTTATTTAGGGTAATTTCCCCCTTTTTGTAAGGCTATTTTTGATATTTTCCACCTTTTAAAACATCAATCCCATGTTATTTTGTGTCCAATATTCCAAGGTATTTAAGCCCCAAATACTAATTTTAATTCATTCTACCCTAAATCAAATCAAAGAAAAGTCTTCTCTCAAATTCTCTCAAGAACAAAGTGTGGGATTCTTCTTCAAGGGATCTTTGAGCAACCTCTTATCCTCATAATTCTCTATAGATTTCATCCAAATTCAGGTATGTGATATTTAGCAAGGTCTCTTTCCAAGCCTTGTGCCCAACTACCCAATATTTTAAATTTATGTTCATGATATAGAGATTTTAGGGTGAATCCCATAAATGGTGTTCATGTAATTAATTTAGTTATTTTATATACTCTTGTTCATGATTATAATTATATGTGTATGATTATGTTAAATTGCATAGATTATCTTGAATTTGGAAGTTGGTCTAGTTTATGAGTTCAAGTCCTTTATGTGGAGTCTATATGCATGGTCACCTATGTTTTGAGCAAGTTTCTACTATTTGAG
>JBDJHY010000097.1:7927679-7939551 GCA_039654485.1 Withania somnifera
CTTCCCCCCCTCCTTTCTCGCATTTGTGCTCGTGGATTAAAATTTTGGGAGCAAAGAGTAGAGAGAAGTAAGAGAGAGTGTGTGAGAGAAGAAAATGAGAAAAAATAAGGGATGAGTCAGGTTATAGTAAATAAAAATGCATCGGACAACTTGATTTTGTCTGCTGCCTTTTCATTAAAATCGAGGGACGAAATCACTATGTCCGTCCTTTATTTGATTTTTTTTAAATGACGGACAACGAGGAATCTATTTGTTGCTTTTATTAAAAATAAATATAAATTATGTATAGTATTTTAGTAAAAAAATCTGCAAAAAAAAGCGGCAGAGAAAACCGTTTCATCCACTCTTTTGTCATTAAAATAAAATAAAGATTAATTGCACAGTTTTTTCCGTCGCTTCAACTTTTTGAAGCAACGCAATATGTCACTTTTTGGCTTGCCGTTTTTTGAATCTTTTTTAATAGTGGATTATGATAAATGCAAACCTTATTCTCTATTGGATAGAGAGACTGTTATCAATAGATCTTCAACTATTTTTTAGAAGCAATTTAATAAAAAAATTTGGTGAACTAGATAGCTTTATTTAAAGGGATAACTACAAGACTTAACAAATATAAGCACTTAATTAACCTACAAAACTTAAGTTCTAATAAATTGCAATTCATAACCTAAATTAACTAAACTGAACCCTTTCTCTCACCACTCTCCTCCATCTCTCCTATGTATTGCTGTATTCGATCGTCATACGATTATATTTTTATATTTTTTTGAACCTATGTTATATATAATTTAATCATAGTACTTGTATATTGAATTTCTTATATAATAAAATCAAGCATCAGATATTTTATATTTTGTATTAATTAATACCAATATAGTTGATATAAATACAATTGATACACATGCTACCAATTGTATGTAGGGCCTATTTTGCTTATATGAATGCTATTTTTGAAATTTTGCTTTATTTAAAAGTAGAAATATCCAGATTTTTAAAATTTAGTAAGGAATATAACATAATTAAATTAATTAATTAAATGCAGTTCAATCGAGCGCGGGAAATCTGAACGAAAATGCCGAAAAAATCGCGGGAAATAGCAACCACAGCTAACCTACTACCGGTTATATACCGGTTGCGTAATTCTTTTTTTTTTTTCTTCAATACAACAGAGAGGGCCCCACATCCCAGCAACAAAAGCAAAGGGGAAATTCTGGGGGTGAGCCCTCTTCGTTGATCAAAACTGAATTGAAATTCCCAAATTGCAAAAAACCCTAAACAAAACTAAACGAATGGAGGAGGTTGAAGCAGTGTAGGAAGGAGTGCGAAGCAATAGACGAAATCTTGTTCAGTCGACGGTGTTTCCGAGCAGTGTGAAACAGATTCCAGTTAAAGGTGGAGCTGAAGAAGCTGAGGAAGAAGAGGATGCGGAAAGAAGAGTGGTGTGCGAGCCAAGAGAATGGGAATAAGGCGAAAGAAAAGCAGAGGAAGAAGAGAAATTCCAAGGCGACAACGCCGCAGACTCAGTCAAGAGCTTCTAAGAAGGTGAATTTTGTTGCTGATTTTATGAGAATTATTTTTTATTGGACCAATGTGAACAGATTAGCATTAGGATTTTGTAATGTTAAAAGTAATAATAGTGCAGGAGGGGAGCCTTGGAGTACAATAGACCTTGTGGTCCAGCCCTTTATGGACCCGTGCATAGCCGAAGATTTAGTGAACCGGGCTGTCATTTTAAAAGTACTAATGTAAGGTTTAGGAAAGGTGAACTATCTTTAGAAGTAATATGCTTTTCCTTGAGTTCCTATAAGGTCTGTTGTTTGTTCTATCCTCTTCAGCCTCTACTTGTGAGATAATACTGGGTTGTTGTTGTTGATCTGTCATTAGAAGTTAGTTTTCTAGGTCAAATGTGGCCCTGCTTTTGGATTGGGGATAGGCTCCTCTAAAATTTCTATTTGGTTAGTTCAACGCAATGTGGTTGTGTGGGCTATGTCTTAATTGCCGAAGACCTGTTCCAAGTCCTCTAAACCCACCATTATTATATTGGAAAATATAGAATTCTGTATTCTTTTTTGATACCTATGGTGGTGTTCAAGCAAGCTTGTTAACACATCAACTATTCCACTGGGTACCCACCAATACAGTTAATGGGTAACTCTATCAACTAAGCAGATGAGATGAAATTACTTGGATTTCTTGCCACTGCCCTCTCTTGCATATACTCATTCCAGCTTCATCAATTGTTAGGCGATACCCTTGGTCGCATAAAGAATTTGCATTTCTTCCCCGTCTCTGCAGCATGACCATGTAAGAGACGTTCCCCAGTATTTGTGTTCTTGTCAGTGACATTTCCTTCTGTTTTGTCCATTTTTATACTCGTCTCTATATGATCGACATCCCCTCTCTGAATCACCAATTGCATTTGCTCGAAGAAATACACTGAGAAAACTTGATAGAGTCATGTCTTTAGATTCTGAGGAGGAATGCAGCAGAGTTCCCTTGTCTTTAGATCAACCTGATAGCAAAATGAAGAGATTGAAACAGCAGGCAGTTCTCCCTCCCATTTTTTAGCTACTGAAATCTCCTGCAGTTTATCAACAGAGATCTTCATTTCAAAGCAAAAAGGTTGAAAAGAAATTACTTGGAGAGAACTGATTATTCTCTACTGTGAATGTCCTAAGCAAATCTGTAAACATCTCCTGTGTGCCAGAGTCATCGTTCATCCCTGAGACTCAGCTTACTACTGGTTCAGAATTAATTTCAAGTATGGAGTCATATAATGATATTGATGTCAAAGTTGAGGTTAATTATTGTAGCAATCTGTCCCTTCCAAGTATGTATCCTCTCAAGGTCGAGAAACTTGATGAAACTGTTCTTCTATCTCCCGAATACAGGAGTTGCAGGTTTGTAGTTCTGATAGAATAGCAAAATCAATTCCTGGAGAGGTCATGGGGCATTTTAATGGACAATGCATGGAGGATGTTCTGAGTGGATATCGAGTGTTGGATGAGTGTAGTCGCATGGACTTCAGTAAAAGTTCTACATCCTTTAAGACTACTGTGCAGCTAAACCTGAATACTTCTGTACTGGAAACATGGAGAAGACTTCGTGAAGGTTACCTGGACCTGAAACAGTATATCACCCCAGAGCAGAAAGAATCTTCTCAGGTTCTTAATGTTGCTCATGAAATGAGTGATATAATTTCAGCGGCTGATTTATTACTTACTGACTTCAAACACCTCCTACAAGTAAGTAGTTTATTAGATACAGATGTTACCTTTGTGTTACTGCAAGTACAGTTTTTGATGCTTGTAAGTGCTCATCCAGGATTCTTTGGAGCCTTCAATGATCCCTATCGAAGAATCACATTCGTATAACTGGCATGATTACCAGTTGAAGATGTTTTCAGTTTTTGCTCAACATGGAGTTTGCTTTTTCGCTAAAGAAATTGCTTCTCTCAGACCTAGCACCTCATGTGTATATGAGGTGGATTTAACCTGGGAGATGTTGGCATCCACAAACAGTACAGTGGCTCTGGGAAAGATGATTGGACAGAGTAGGGGAAAACATGAGGGTTTGCATTTAAGGCTACCGAAAATTTGTCATTCATTCAGAAGGTATAGGATCAGATGCTCCTCTTCCCGTATATTTTTGATTATAAATTGCTTTTCCTAAGTAATTCTGTATCTTCCAAGTAAATAACATATAAAATCGAGTGGGCTCTCTAACGTTAGCAAATCTATTGCTTGTCACTGAGTAGACATGTTCAGCTTAGGGTTTATACCAACAAGCCACAAATGTTCGATCTGTTTCCATAGAGTTGTATGCTGTTTAAAAAGAGAGTGCAGGAAGAAACATGTGCAAACCACTAAAAGAGGACAAGAAATAGGGAACTATATACTTGCAAGGAATTCTGCTTTCTCTGATAGAGGACTGAGTAGAGTGAAAAGTCATGGAAGATGAACCTCAGAAGAACAGAGGGGGATTCTTCGGGGAAAATTGAGACTATAGGTTCTGTATTATGTTGAACATCGAATCTTTTCTTTCACTGAAGATTTGACATTTTTGAGGGAATTTTAGTATGGTCAGTGAAGGATTTCCACTTTCAGTAGATTTTAGTATAGTTTTTAAAATAATGTTGGTTTTATACCACTACTAATTGTTCCCAATCCATGCTTTGATTTTTTTCATTTTTATTTACCTGAAATGTCCAAGATTGCTCAACATGTGTAACTGATGTGCTTCTTATGACTATTTTTAATTTAGCTATTATGTTCAGTTGAGAATTAATATGATATTGCTGAATTGCCTTGTATTGTTCCCCTGTCTCAGCAAAGTGGACCCTAATGCATATAGAACTCAACGAATCAATGTTTGTAACACAATTAAGAAAACACTCTTCTTATTAAGGAAAAAATAACTCAAAACCTTAAGTCTCTCAACAATGGTCTCACGTTCTCTCAAGACTCAAAACAATAAAACTCTTTCTACTACTAACACAATAAACAACTAACCCTATTTATAATAAACTCATCTCCTAATTTAATAAGGAATAAGTAAAGTATAAACTCATCTCCTAATTTAATAAGAAATAGGTAAAGTATAGATATCTGCTAATTTAATAAGGAATAGGTCAAGCTTAGTTCAACACACACCATATCATTTTTCCTCGTAATTTCTCAAAAATTATGTTTGGACCATAGTTTTAACTTCTAAAAAATTTATGATCCACTAGTTATAACTTCGATTTATGCTATTGCTCAATCTGAAGGGTATGCTTCGACATGATGGGAGTACACATTGAGGAAGCAAAGAAAGGATGTCCTTTCGGACATTACCCATTGGGCCGAGTTGGAAACGGTAATGAGAAACAAGTATGTGCCGGATCGCCAAGAGTTGTTCACCAAACTTTAAAAGATATAAATTTAAAACAAACTCATTTAAAGGGTAAAAGTTAAAAATCAACTCATATGATGGTCAAAACGTGCAATTTTATGCTAGAAAAGTGCAAGAAATTGAATTGGGCTCGTGCACGCAAAAGTTGGACTGAAAGCCTTCAAGGCAACTGGATCAATTAGCCCCCTGCACGTAATCTGGATGTCAGGTCTGATCCAACTAACTTTTCGAAAAACTCAGTTTTTTGCTTCAAAATTGTTTGAAGTTAGGCTTTGACAAACCAAACTTCATACGTGTATTTGGTTTAAAATGGCTAAAGTTGCAAACATTTAGAAAGTTCGACTATGTCGCAACTAGAGATCCTAAAATCAGTTATCTGTGTACTTCCCTCCAAATGGATTCAAGATTTAATGTAGTGAGAGCCAAGACGATTGCTCTTGAATGTGAAGTAAACATGGCCATGAGCCAATACCTTGGTCATGTCGGGGAAGCCAAAAAGATTCAATTCTGACTTAGGAGAGCCCATATTTTTGTTGCTTGCAACTAAAGTCGTCTACGGCTTGGGAAACAACGGGCGTTTGCTTTTTCTAACTTCGCATGAAAATCATACTCCCCTTTAATCTTGGGAAACTTACATAAATTTAGTCTTCGGTCAACTAGTTTACTAATATGGCCGTAGTATAGACTATCTATACATCTTGACTATTTATGTATGTATATTACATGTATATAATACTACACTACCTATACTTATTTTGTG
Organism: Withania somnifera; assembly: GCA_039654485.1. Lineage (NCBI taxonomy): Eukaryota > Viridiplantae > Streptophyta > Magnoliopsida > Solanales > Solanaceae > Withania > Withania somnifera. The sequence goes on from JBDJHY010000097.1 coordinate 7,933,333, forward strand.
AACTGATGCCGAATGATACTTGTATTTTCCCTTCAATAATTTTTTACTATAGACATTCTCCCCTTCTATATCTTAACCAGTCATACTCATGTAGCATATCATATTTGTAGTAGTCATCAGTTGCAGCAAGCCCTGCATATCTATAAGAGCTTTAACAAGGAGAAATCACTTTCAGATTCCTTAAGAACTACGATACGCCATGTCAAAATTCCCAAATTCTGCAGTTAGCATTCCAGAAAACCATGTTCAAGGCAAAATAGAGCAGAATTAAGTAAAACATGGTGCAACGACGAGTTTGGCTTACAACATACAATAGATTAATGGAGCTCGCGATTCCCATACTTATAAAGCAGTAGCTAGACGATAAGCTCCATAAAAAGTAGTTCATACTGATAGCACTTAGGCATGGTGATATTCTCAAACAGATAGCTCCATTTTTGAAATCAAAATGCCATCAGTATCCGCGTAAAGCCACTCACCATCACAGATTCTAGTCCCTGCGATGGTTATTGGAACGTGCTTTTCTCCAATACCCTTCTTATTTGCTTTCATCGGATGTGAAGCCAGAGCTCTGACTCCGATATCACAGCCATTAATTTCGTCCACGTCCCTTACACAGCCGTTAACTACAATCCCAGACCATCCATTGTTTTGAGCTTGTACTACAGGGTTGCCACCCAAAATTGCACATCTTAGACTACCACCCCCATCGACAACAAGAACTCTCCCGTTACCTTTCTCCTCAAGAAACTCACGAACCAAAACATTGTCTTCAAATACTTTCAGAGTGACAACAGGCCCAGAGAAGACTTGGCGCCTGCCATATATTTTGAAGACTGGCTGCAGTGCACGTAGTTCACCACTCACAATAAGCTGTGGGTTTGCATCACAAACTTCAGCAGTGGTGACCAAGGCCATTCTGTGTAAAAACACCTACAGGGAATAAAGGATAGATTTGTATTACTAGTAAGAAAAAGAAACCATATTCGTTTGGTTCTAAGTCAATTAAATGATCATCTTTGTTTATAACGAAAACAAATATGAATCAGACAAATGCTAGAATAAGAGAAAATTGATTTCTTTATGCATTTTATATAATGCTAAGGTGTTCAAGAAGATAGCCAGATTTCATTTCTTTTAATTTTGCAAGATAATTAACTTTTTGTATAAGAACATGGCAAGAGAAATCCACAGGTTTTGCTCCGTAAAGGATCCTAACTTTACGAAACATTCAAATTAGATTAGTTGAAGAAGTATCTCAGTGCTGCCACCATTTATTCCACACTAGATGCAACAAGTAAGACGAAACTCATAAGATTCAGGTTGTTATTTGGAGAACGAACCACTAATATTTTCTTAAATCGTTTGTGTCTATAACTTAAAAGGAGGACTTGATTTATTTCTATCATCTTTAGCTGCTGATCTTCCATATCGGTAACGGAAACAAATACTTAATTTCCCATGGATTAATTCCAGACATATTAGGCATTATGGATATTGAAAATGGCATGTTAGGTTACTGAACTAATAAAAGAATCAACAGGTGTAATAGGGATAAGCAAGGGGGTAACAATAATATTCTCCTTTAGAGTTTGTTGTGACTTAGCTGGACTGGTCAGAGAAAACCACCTAAGAAATGAAAGGAAAAATCTGAAGCTTGAGAGAAAGGACCTCAGTGGCAGGACAACTTCCATGAGTAGTCACTAGATAACTTTCTAGGATATGCAGGCCTTCAACCAAAACACTTAAATCTCCGTGAAAAACATAGTACAACAGCTCAAATTTGATTAATCAATTAAAACTGTCCAGCTAGAGAAAACTCAACTAAAAACAAGAGGCCAATCGCTAACAACACATTCCTCGCATGAAAAGTGATTCTCTCAATCTTATGTTTATCACTGTTAGCTAAACAATTTATTTCACTGGCTAAGGCATCATTAAAACTCAATCACTTTTAGCAACATCTACAATCATGTTCTTGGGCTTCCAAGCCTTACTTTAGCCAGTTTCTATTATATCACAAGCATCATGAAATTTGACTTCCCCTTGCAAACTAGTGACTTCCGACAACCTATTACATATCTAAATTGCTCTTTTAGTCAAATTTGTAAGTACTATTATCAAGTCCTAAACCTAGCCCTCCAAGAATGGTGCTGGAAACCAAAAGCAAATGAGAATGACTTTCATCATTAACAATTCCTCACCCGAAGTTGGCCTAATTGAGCCCGAGATCATGAGCTTACTGACTCATAGCTCTCGTGAGGTCTCGTTAGAATGTCCTACCAAATAAAAAGGAAGTCTCAGGAACAACTTAAGAGTTAGAATTCCCCGGCTCCTGTTCCTACTTATCACCCTTTTAGTACTTCAATATCAACTTTGTTTAGCTAATCATTTCCCATCTATATAATTAGGAGGACTAAGTGGGTCCTACGATCTCGTTAGAAAGTAAAACTAAAATCAGAAATCGAACATATTTTTTCATCCTTATCCCATATTTGATTAGATGAAAAGATTGCTAATTTGTAAACTCTTTATAGGACAAATAATCCTAGTAGGTGAAATAAACTCTTTATAAGTTTGCTAAAAGAAAATCAAACATTGATTTATAAAAGTTTCAACAACCCCATTTCACCAAATAAAGTAAATTCTTGATCAATCTCATAATTAAGCACCAAAATCATCAATTTACTCACATACAGCAAGTGAAAACTTCAAAGAACCTTAGCCCAATCAGCTAAAGTGGCAAAGAAAAACAACAAACTTTAAATCATATTTATGGCAGTTCCAACAACCCAATTCATAAGATCAAGAATCTTGATCAATCTCATAAATACGCACCAAAAGCATCAATCAAGTAAAAAAAATTCAAGAAAACAAGCAAGTGACTAGAAAAATAATTTAAACTACAAATTAGACCTGGGATATATGATTTGAAGGAGGAAGTTATACCTGGATGTTGTGTGTTGCTGACTTGTTTGAAGGTGGAAGAGGGAGAGAAGAAGAGATCTGGATCAGCAGTAGATCTCTGTAACTGTATTATAACTATTTTCTTTACTATAAAATAGCCAGTGTACACCACGTGCCTCCTTAAAAGAATCTCACTCTTTGCTCTACAAAAATATCAAACTTTTGGAAGTCTCTCCAAGCATTTGGACAGTGTGTTCCGATTGACTAATTTTATAATTTTATACATCAAAATTAAAATAGATAAAAAAAATTTATATAATATAATAAATATAAATTTATAATTAATTAATTTAGCTTAAATTTTAAATATTTACTTTTTTTACTTTAAATAATTACACTTTTAAAAATACTTACATATACTTTTTTTATCTCTCTCATCAGCCTCCTCTCATCTCTCTCAATCTCTTCCTCCCCTTCTTCCTCTGTATCGCTAAAACTTTCTCTTTCTCTCTTTTTTTTTTATTTTTAATTTTCATTTTGTATTTTTAATTTTAAAAATTAACTTTCAATTTGTATTTATATTTTACTCCATGCATATGCTTTGATTTTTAAATTTTAATTTTATATTAATTGTATTTAAGCTACCACTGTTCTCTCTCTTTCTCGTTCTTTTTTCTCTCTTGTTTTAAAAAAACGCTTTCCAACTTTTTATTTCTACTTTTTTCAAAAAAAAATCTTTATATTTTTGTATGCTGCATTCAACTAGTTTCTTATTATTGTATCTTATTTTTCACATAATTCAATAAAATATACATTGTATTCGTTGATACGAATTGAACCATTCAAATATAAGTGATATATTTGTATATGTATGTGATAGACTCAAAATACAAATGATACATATTCTTATTAATATATAAATACAAATGGTAAGTTTGGTACATTTGAGAGAGAGGGAGGTAAAATAAACTTGTATTCAATGATACAAATATAGTGATACAACGGCTACCCAACTAATAATACAAATGATATGCTTTTGGTGCATGTAATTAGTCATTATATTTGTATTTTATCAAATACAGTCAGTGGCATACAGATGATACACCGAAGAAATTGAGGTGAGTGGCAAGAAAAGAGCTGTTATAGGTTAAGTTTGAGCTATGAATTGTAATTTCTAATATTATTACTATAATAGCCTATTAACTAAACTATTAATATAGAGCTATTTTTTTGTAAGTTGCCCATAAAAAATAGCTTAATTTTTTAGATTTTGCTATAGTTTAAATTTAAAATTCATTATTCTCAATTTATTTTAATTATTATTATATTACAGTCTTAACCCAAATTTCATAGAAAGCGAAATTTTATATTGCAGCCTTAACAGCTTGGACAATTTTTCATTTTTTTAATACTTTATACTTCTTAAGTCCAACTTTTGAAATTTGAATTTCTGGCCATCAAATTTACCTTAAACACTACTAGCCATTCGATTACCGTATAAGAAATAACTTAATAAATAATTAATTTGTTTATTCATATATTAATTTTGTATATTGTTTGATAAGTATGAGGAATAAAAGTTATTTATGTATTAATATTATTTAATATTTGATAGGTAGAATTAAAAATATTATATAAAAATTATTCATATATTAATATTATACCGTGTTTGGTTATGTTTTTGTAATCCTACATAGCACTTAAATAACTTATGAGGGAATTTATGTATAATTTTATGTGAAATATAAGATGGAAAAACTTATGTAAGTATTAATTGTACATGAATTAAAATAACAAATTAAACATTTATCCCTATCAATTTACTTTTTTTTACTTTATGTATTTGTTTAATTAAAAATGTTTATACATGTGATGAGAAAATAGTAATATAATTGGATGGTTTCAAGAAATAACAAACTGATTGCTTTGGTTTTTTCTCAAAGAAATAAAAAACTGATTGATATGAAAATCAATATATTGAATATAGTCTTCAATTGATGGAATTGATATAAGTCCCACATGAAAAGAATAGAGAGACTGAGAACGTAAAGACAACGAGCTGAAATGAAAGGGTAAAGCCCTATTTAAAGGTGACCTCGCCAAGATGACTTCGGGGCATTGGTGTGACTTCAGCAAGGTGACCTCGGGGCGCTGGCGTGACTTCTCCAAGGTGACTTCGTCAAGGCAACCTAGCTAAGGTGACCTTGCCAAGGTGGCCTCTTCAAGGCGACCTCGTCAAGGCGACGCTCGAGCGCATGTGTGATTAAGAGGAGTTAACCAATTAATTATTGTTTGGTTTTTTTAGGATAAATAATGACATTTTTAGGCGATTACTAATTGTGAAAAGATTTCATTACTTGCCTATAAAAGCTTGATGAAATCAGAAATTATGGGATACTTCTTAATCTCATTTTTCTCTCTTTCTTAAAAAAACTCCAAGATAATGTTCATGGAGATTAGGGAATCCTGAGGGTAAATTAGCATCGTTAATCCATACAAAATTTATAGTGAGGGCTAATATTATCCTAAGGATAGTGAATTTGTCACGTCCTAATCTAGTTTTATTCTATCTTTATTGTTGTATTAATATAGTTCTTTAACAATCTTAGGATAATATTAATGGAAACTATTTAAAACACAATGAAGATGTTTGGTCAAGATTCTGTGAAACTAGATCGTTTTGATGAAACGAATTTTCTACGGTGGAAGAAGAAGATGAAGTTCTTACTTACTGCACTGAAGATTTTCTATGTTCTGATCCTGATTTGGTGCTCTGCCAGAACCATCAGACAAAGACACTGAAGAAAGGATTGCAGAACGTAAGAAGCGCAAAGAAGACAAAATATGATGCAGGGGATACGTTGTGAATTCCCTATTTGACCGATTGTATGATCTTTATACTCCAATTTATTCTGCAAGGAGATGTGGAAATCCCTGGAGTAAAAATACAATGCTGAAAAACAAGGGGCGGACAAGTTTGTTGCCTCTAAGTTTTTTGAATTCAAATGGTTGGTAATATTTCTATCCTTGATCAAGTCTATGAATTTTTAATTCTGATTTCTAAATTTAAAGACTTAAAAATAACCATTCCTGATAAGTTGATTGTTGGAGGAATTATTGCTAAATTGCCTCCATCTTGGAATGATTTCAAAAAGAAATTACTCCATACTTCTGAGGAGTTCACTTTGGAACAAATTCAAAAACACCTACTGTTGGACCAAGGTTGGTTCACTAAAATCGTCCCTTTATGTTTTAATTGATGACCAAACCATTAAGTCGAAGATTCGATGTTAATGGAACTCCTACAAATCA
>JBDJHY010000097.1:7985022-7999564 GCA_039654485.1 Withania somnifera
CTCAACTTGGTCGATTAACTCCTTGCTTTGGTCAACTAAAGAAGTGTCTTCTGTCTAGTCGACTGGTTAACTAACTTCAGCCCTTGGTCGACTAAGCCTTTCACTTTGGTCGACTAACACACCAAGCAGAGTCTTCGAAATGACTTCTACGTATCCTTGAGGTTCCCGAATAGTTGCTCGACTAAGATACCTTTCTTGGTCGACTAAACACACTCCTAGATACACTTGAACTCATTTTCTCACTTGTAAACACTTCCTTAATATTAAATCTTTATATTAATATTTTAGTCATCAATCAAAACATAAAGGGACAACTTGTGAACCACCCTTGGTCCAACAAAAATCATAACTAGGGTTATAGGAACCACGATGAATTAATGAAGTAGGTCAAGTACTTAGTAATTCCAAACCGTTGTGTATGCATGTATTGTTGTTTCTTCTCATTGATTATTTTTTAACGGCTATAAACATTAAGAACTCGCTTGAATTTTATACTTGTTTGGGAGAGGATTTAAGATTAGGAAAAAAATAACAACAAAGATTTAAAGCTATCAACCTTTATCTAATAACTTGACCCCTGGCAAAAATAAATAACCTAAGATCATAGATACAGGTTAGTAAAGAACACATTCTAAGATTAAAGGTGATGAGTGAAATTCATTTAATAGGGTTGGAAGACATTTAGGTGACATAACTTATTTAGAATGATGCTAAGTATCATCATAATTTACTAGTACATAATATCTACACAGTTATGAAGTCATGGGGAACACAATCCTAGTGTCTCACATTCATTGTTAACAATAAAAAAAAAAATCCAAGTCTAGTTACTTGCTCAGCATATCAGCAATTAGAATTCTTTTACTTTAATGCATATTCCCTCTTCGGAGATATTGACTACTAGTTGAACTAAGTCGGTTGTAGACTTATTCCCTCTATATTTCATGTGAGATTCAACTCCAACACAGTTGGGTTCTATATTTGATCAGTGACCGCTTTATGCTTCTTAAGTGAGATGTAAGTTTGGGCACATTAAAAAAAATCTTCAAAATTTAAAAAAGGATTTATTGAAAAACTGAATTGAATACAACTATAAGATTGATCATTTACGAATTTTACTGATAAGAGTTAGTAGGACAAGCCCCAACTAACTCTACAACAACTAAAACTAAATAACTCAAGTAGTCTGAAAAGTCTAAATAAATTAATTAGCCCTAGGATGATGAGGACCCACCAACAACTGAATGAATTCTATTTATGCTAACTAACTATGAAACTGCAAAGGCATACATGAATCTACATTATAAAATAATTCAATGCAAGAAAGTATGCGATCAATATTTTGAATGTACTGAGTATGTTATATATGCATATAATTTTAAAAACAGAACTGAGCATTTATCATAAAATGTATTCTGAAATTTGAGGATAAAATCATTTATTAATGTATGAACTAAAAATGAAAGTTCATTGAATTGAGTAAATTATATAAAACGTGTCAAGAATAAAATACAATGCTTTGCAATTTTTATAAAAATTACTTTATAATTTGTAGCATGTAATAAGTCATAAAAATATTTAAGCATGAGATAAAACTAGTGAGCCATATAAACTGTAAAAAAACCATAAAACTGATTACATAGATCATTGTGGAGATTCTTTTAACCGACATAAATTATGCGAGCTTATTTGGCCCATGTTGAGGAGGGTTGCTCAATACCTTGCCACCAGCATAGAACCTCATGTTAAGGTGAAACCACTAAACTGAGTATGAAGAGCTAACAAAAATCTCCACTGACACTAGTTTTAGATTTGGGTTATATGGAACCCGAGTCTGCTCAGTATTAAATACTACTCTCAAGATTAAAATATTATTTACTCGTAATATATCATGTGATATATTTAGAAGTCAAAACTACTCTAGTTATTGATTGCATATGTGAATGTCACACTACTCATAAACTTTACTTTTATAGAAAATTATTCTTAATAATTGACGGCATATCTAGGTATCATACTAATCATGAGACATACTTTTGTGAAATGACTACTTATAAACATTGATGGCCTATCGAAATGTCATACTAATCATGAAATGAAGTTTCTAAAACTGAGCATAGTCTTGCTTAAAATCACTGAGTTTAGTAAGAGTTTAAAACGTTGAACTAGTCATGCGTATTAAACTGATTTTTGTGATCATTGATGATATATTCGGATATCATACTAATCATGAAACTGAGAATGAACTAATAAAATAATTGTTTAATCTGAAATTCTGAAATTGTACTAGTTATGCTTAGAATATTTGAATTTGTAATTATAAAAAATTATAATATACTGAATCATACTATAATAGGCTGAAATTATATAAAACCTTACATAGTTTTTGAAATAATATAAAAGACTAAGTTTAAATCGTGAGATATATGCATAATTAATTTTACTGTGACTACGATCATGGATACTCATAAGAAAAATAAAAATCAAGTAAAATACTTAGTTGGATAAAAATTCTAAATATTTAATTCATGAAATCATGATAACAAGATGGAAACGTTGGACATAAGGGTGAAACAAAACCTATATTAAAGTCTCACATACATAATTACTGAAGATTAGGAGAAGAATCCTAGGCTTGAAACTTGAGAGAGACTTGCAAGTTTTTGGTTTCCGGCTTGAGAAAATTTAATAAATGAAATGATAAGTGATTAGAGGTTTTATTTTGATAAACCCCTTAAAAGATGCAAAATGACATAGTATAGGAGTTAAAAGAGTAGGAAAAGATCAAAAATCCCTTTTATTTTTTTTAAATTACATAAATAGTCAAACATAGATCCTATAATTCCTACATTACACGAAAGTTTTAAAAAAATACAAACAATGTCTAAACTTACATTCAGGTATTTACGATACCACCTCACTGATTATGCGGGTATCTGAGATATCCATTTTAAAATTTATTATTATGTATCTGAAATCAATTTTAGTCTGATATATCTAAAAAAATTTAAGACGTTGTGTATCTTTAACAGAATGTTTGTTTATCTCAATTAATACATGTGTATCTTTAAAATCAGGAGACGGGTGTCTAAGATACCCGAGTCCTCATTATCTCGGGTATCTAAGATACCCGCATCAAAATGTAGATAAAAAGTATAATTTAGCAAACTTATGACATAAAATGTAATTATGTATGAAAATGTCATATGGCCTTTTGAAATTAAAGAAAAAGAAATATTTCATGTTTGGAACAAGTTGAGCATTCCACGCTGCCAACACGTTGATTTCGCAGCGCGGCACGTTGCCAACGCGCATGCCCACAGAATTTCAGATAGGTTTACTAAAATGGCCATAATTTTTTACTCCAAGTTCTAATTGACAAATGATTTATCGCGTTGGAAACTAAAATCAAAAACTTATTGATGGTTATTAAGACATGAAATTCTTCATATTCTAGGAGTAATTATCATTAGAAGTTGACCAAGTAAGATTATATACTAAAGCTCAATTGATAGAAATTCTCTCAACTTTGTGTTAATGTTTCTTATAACCATGATTCACATCAAAAGCATTCACCACACTATGAAATTGATCACAACACTTATTTATGAAAAGAATTACTACTTTTGGAACTATATACATATAAACAATGATTCGAATCTTAGCTAAGAGTTTGTGGGATGTTGCAGATAACCCGCCATGTCATCATGTTATTTAGGCATCAGATGGCACAAAATTGTTCACTTGAAAGGTTTATAAAGAAAGAAAAACAGTTTCTTAGTGAAATATTCTAGAGAAATAATAGGTATTTCCTATAATGGATCTTATAATTCCATTAATTTATATGAAAGGGATTTGAAAATTTCTTACTTAATAGAAAATTCTAGAGAAAACATTTATTTGTGAATAATAAAAAACTTGTGCAATAATTAAAATTTACACACTAAAACTATTTATTTTCAAATCCATCAAACAAAAATTAATCAATTTTCCTATAATACAAAAGCTTTCTTTAGCAAATCTATCTTATTTTTTTCATCTAGCATTTCTTTAACGATCTTAAGTGTAGTGTTATAGGTTGATTTGATTTAGCAAAATCTGAACAATTTGTCAAGTAGCACACATACTCATAGTTGAAGACTAATAACGAGATATGTAGTAGCAAAGCAAGGTTACAACTAAAGGAATAACAATCGATGAAGAAATCAACATTTCTAGCACCCAAGTTGATGTCACCCAGGAAGCCACTAGCAATAACAAATATAACAAAAGAGGAAAGCTTCCACCAAGTGCAAGGAGGTGTCTCCCGAGGTTTCAGATGAATGACTTACATCCAAGAACTATTTGTCACTGAGGCAATTGAGGATGATATGAAGGTCTTATACGAGAATGTCTCACTCGATAGAGAGTAGGCTATGAAAGCTTATATGGTTATGGACGTTATTAAAATATTTGAACAATGTTTGAGGAAGGTGGAGGGTACCCTAAGCATTCTTGAAGGGCACACCCTTGAATAGATTGAAAACATCTGAAATGACTTAGACGTATGCATGCAAGTTGAGATAGAGCTAAGTCAAACCATCAGTGCATTAGAGTGCAGAATCATGGAAATGTTAGTTACTACCAAAGTTATGAAGGCAAAGATGTAAGCATCTAAGGAGTTGGTCGATGCTAGTATGACTGAGACAACTAGGAGATTCTTGTGATATCAATATTTAGAGGGATTCGTGATGCACAAACAGTGGTGAATGTTATTTGGTCCTTGAAGAACTATTCCAGAGATGTAAAAATGAGGGACATTAAAGCCAATATAAATATTGTTTGTTGTATGCTATGGTAGAGAAAGAAGATAGATGATACTGAGAGAGGTTTGTGTAGCATTAATATGTGGGATCAGTTTAAGGCGGATTTCAAACATCATTTCTTTCCAAATAATGTCTTGTAAAAAAAATATACAAACTGAAGGAGTTGAAGCAAACAAGAAGCATACGCACAGGAATAGAGCTAGAAATCGGGGTACGGGTTCGGAAAACTCAAAAATTTATATTCAAGTAATATATTTTTATTTAAAAAATTATTAAATATGTATAAATATTAAGTTTAGAACTCATTTACTAATATCGAAAATCATTGCTATTAATCGGAACTCATAAAATTAAAATCGTGCTTCGTATCTGCATACACGACTATGTTAAGGTGAACAACTTAGAAAAATAAAACAGACAAAGGAACACCCATGATATATAAGTAGTTCAACATTCTTATGCTCTAAATATCCAACTTCAATAGCAATGACTTGTTCCACTTCATGGATGGGTTGTAGAATTGAGTTAAGTAAGATTTGCAATACCAACAAATCACAAATATAGTCCAACATAATAGTGATGAACATAATAAGCTGTTGGTGGAAACCTTTCGCCCCATGCCTTCATTGATGTCAATATTAGTTCTAAACTGGATAGAGTGATTAAACAAGCTCAGTCTCCTAGAGGAACAGGAAGAGGCAAAAATAATTCAAGAAGAGGAAGATAGAATTAAAAAAAAGAGAGAGAGAGAGAAAAGCACCAACCAATTGCGTGTGTTTATTTAACAAAAACATAGCCCAACCAACTATTCTAAATCTTTAAGTCTCTACTTTATAATGTAAGGAGCACACTTTCAATGGCGCTTTGGGTAGATTGCAACAACTCATCAGATTCCAAAAAAATTCTTTCCTGTTAGTGAGCTTTTCAATGAAGCTAATCATTTGGGTAAATTCAGTCATTGTAGTGGCTAATTTTGATTATGATGAATTCGTGAAATATATACCTGATACATTAACCAAGTGAAATAAGAATGTGGGGGATTATACGCTCATTAGAGAGTTTAATAATGATTATGTGGAAAATGTGGTGAAATTTTGTGATCCTTTTTCTCATGGTAAGAAGAGCGTAGGAGTCTGCTGCTGAGACAATCATTATTGATTCTAATTTTAAAAATTTGGAGAAGTAATTTGACCCAATTCTAAAGGTAATTCAAAAGTGTGGTTTTTAATTACTAAGGCAGTCACTATAGAGAAGAAGCATTTTGATCTATTTAGAGTGGGCAAGATTTATGATCCTTCCTCTTTTAAGGATGATATGTGTGCGCTTTGTGCTACTCTCGATAAAAATGATTCATGTGTGTGTGTATTCACCTTTCTTTTATAAACTCAAAACAAGATCGTTGTTAGCTCGTGCTGGCACGGCCCAGTATTATAGATAAAGTCATCAAGGCTAATTCTGAATGTTATAAAAGGTTAAATAACTCAAGTCAAATTTATAGGAGCAAAAGTAATGTTTCTCAATACAACTATACGAAAACAATATATTATGCGAACTTCAACCGCATTAAATTATTCAAGCTTCAATTTCTCCAAGTTTCACATTGAACTATTCAGGTTTGTCTTACATAAAATTAGAAGTAAAAGCTTAAAGAACTCCGGGGATAAAAGAGTTCTTAACACACAGTTTTGCCTTCCAAGTCTTGGATGTCTATGAATACGATTCCATTATTCAAAGTCAGTTCCTCCTCATTCTAAAGTCCATGTGATGGCTTCTAAGACATCTCCTACAACAACAATTAGAGCCAAGATACGGCAAAATAAGGGAGTCATTTGCATAAGTATTAAAATAGTGTAAAGAAGTCATGGGATATGCCTCTTGACTCCAAAAATAGTCAAATCCATCATCTGAGAAGGTATCCAAGGAAACCTTCTTTTTTCTTCTTTTAGTGTGTTTGTTACATTGACTAGTGCATTTGAAACTAAGACAAAACAATAAATGAAACTTAATTTACCTGTTGAAGTATTCACAAGTCAATACTATTTTCGAATTTATATATTTCTCATCCGGTGATCTTGTTCGAATATGGAAACACTTAATTATGCCAGAAAGGCAACAACTGTGTCTCCTTATATATTCAATTATCATACTAAACTAAAGAAAGTTATTATGGTATGGTAGCATGTCATTCAACGATGTAGATGTTTTAAGAGGCAGACCTACTATTGATTTAGAAACCAACCACAAATGATCAAATTCTTCTTTCTAATATGTGTATTCTCTCTTATTAGTAAAAGAGCAGATGTGTATTGTAACATAAAGTAGGCTAACTCAAAAAGAGGTACATTGATAAACAGACAAAGAAAGATCCTTTCTATTAGAGTATAGTTGTTTTCTGATACAAGATATGATGAGAACAATAGGTTTCAAACTGTGGAGTTTGTTGACTATATCTCAAGTTGTTTGTGAGTTGCTTCAAATAGAGATGTGCACCTTTTAATGAGTGAGTTCTTGGGTGCCTTTAAGTGAAGTGTAGCAAGGTATTCTCCTAAGAGAAGCTCCTTTTTAATGATTAATCCTTTTCAACAAGTAAAACTTAACCTTCTACCTCAGTCTTCAAGTTTAAGAGGGCCTTTCCCCTTTCAAAAAGGGGAAAACTTAACCATCAGGAGCCAAACTGTCAAAGGATTACTTTGGCAACCTGGAGTTATAGTTAACTATTTTCCAACACTCTGAATCTTAAGGAGTTCAAGAGAGTCCTACCCTTAGCTACATCATATTCATCTCTACTTACATGTTTTTTAAAGTAGATTTTGAAGCATGACAAGGACTTTTTAAGGTAAGAAAAAGTTATTGCCTGATTAAGCATCCACTTGAAGCCCAGTTGTCCTGTAGTTGAGCAGCAATTTTTGGAAGCACTAAAAAAGAACTCCAAATTGTAAATCGTGTCCAGTGTCCTCTGAATTGAAGAAGCAGAAGCTTAAGAATCAAAATGGAATTTCTCAAGTATATACCGGTTAAAGGTTTTAGGCTTCGAATATGGCACATAAGGATTTGGGATCGATCCATGTCATGGTTAGGACAAGGCCTTTCTATGACTTCAATATTCAGGTATTTACTTGTTTTCTCCATGCTAGTTTGTTTAAGACAAATTGAACACATACAAATACTAAAGATTAGTGTAAATACTACAACCACTATCCTTAACAATACTGAAGATTTCTTGGGAGATTTTATGATGATACTATCCTATCATTCAAATATAAGCCAACAGTCCGGAATAAAAGTGGAAAGAAAATGACAAGTGTGAAGTTACTAATCATTTTGACCTTATATCACAAATGACTAAGCAGGATAAAAGTTTCCTTTAGGTAAATAAGGTTTAAGTAAAATGCTACATTAGGAATAATAAAGCAATAAAGCCATAACCAAATTATAAAGAAAGGCAATTTTCTTATTGGAAAAAGAGACAAACAATTTGTTACAAGATAAGATAGATCAAACTCATGTCAGCCGAATACTTATTAATCTACCGTTTACATTCCATGGAAAATCACCAAAAATAAAAAGACATTGAAAATCCCACATAATACAATAGTTGGTAATATATACTATTAAAGCCTTTTTAGTTTGACGAAGTTGTTGCTAAGGCCTAACAATAATTTTCATTTCATAATTCTCCACATCTTTAATAAGGTGGAATGATAAATATAAGTAAATGCAACTGAGCTTAGTTAAAGATGGCTGCAAAAAAGTTTAAAAGAAAGGACATATATTGTACCTGTAAAGGTGGAATGCTATGGAAAAAGAAAATCTGAACAATCGGTTAGTTATTATCTCGAGTACTTCATCATTCCTAGTTTTCAACGATTGGTGCCACCACCCGAGTAAGGTTGTAACGACTAAGAATTCAAAATACTTCGCTTTCCCATTAAACGAAAGTCACAAAAATACTTCCTGTAATTAGATATCATAAAGACAGTAACAAAAATGTAAGTTAAATTATATCTCAATTGTGTCAATTCAAATATCAAATCAATGTTCAACTGCACACTGACCTTTTAAAGCTTTTCGCTGGCTTTTAAGTTTTACCCCAATTGAGACCTAAATGGTAGCCTAACCGAGTACAGAATTGAGAAAGGGAAGACCCACTCCCTATGAACCAGAACAGAGGCGCCAAGCTTTCCACCACCAACACAAGTGAATAAGAAAGGATCATGTGGCCAAAGGTGGCGATATCACCATTTACATGTCGAGTCATCGTAATTTCATTGCAGTTAAGAGGCAAAAATCGTAAGAAAATTAGGTGAATAAGAATAAGAAAGGCCCAAATTAGGAACATGTAAGAAGAATTTTATACCAACTCCATCATCAGAGAACCGATTCACCCTAAAAGAGTATATTACTACACGATTTCCATTACTACTCCAGCAAACTTCCGTTACTCATTCTCCAAAGTTTCATTATGAACAAATAAGCGAAAAAGAAAAAAAAGAAATAGAAATATAATTTTTAAGTTATATTTTTTTAAAACATAAAAATTTAACAAAATGTGAAAATTATTAAAATTCCCCCACTTCTTATACATCTTACAAAATGAACAAAAATTCATAAAATACTACAATACATTGTCACAAGGCAATTCTAAAACGAATAAATTGATCAAGCCTTAGTTTAATAAAAAGTTAAATCAAACATTAATTGTAGGTACTACTCGTTAATATAATCCTTCGACATGTTACGGATAATCTCCTTATATTGAAGATGTGTTTCACATTCAATGTATATATTTAGGTAAATGTTGATAAAAATAAATATGGCGTGATTCTTTTATAAGTATAAATTTATAGGTCAAATTTAAATTTTTTAGAATTTTGAATGTTGTTTAGACATTTAAGTTGAAACTTTTAGTTATATTTTTTTTAAAACACAAAAATCCATAAGGTTTGAAAACAATCATAATTGTCCCTGTTTTAAAAAAAAATTTAATAAATAAGCAAAAGTTCATAACATCACAAGGTTATTCTAAAAATAAAACAACAATGTTAGTCATACTTTAGTTTAATAAATAAGTAAATTGAACATGAGTTGTAGTGTATTACTTTTTAATATACTTCTTTCATATATTGCTGACAATCACTTCACGTTGAATATATATTTCTTGATCAGATGACTGAGAAAATCCACCAATATTGTTATTTTTGAGCCATTTGTTGATTAGTATCATTGTTAACTATTAAGGAATTTGACTTAACTTAAAAGTTGGTTTGACCAACTGTTAAGTAGTTTTCAGCTTTGAAAAGTGTTTGAGTATTTTAAAAGTTACTTTTAAAAAGGGTTAAAATTACTATTAAAAAGTTAAAAGTAGGTACCGTCTTACTTTTATTTATTTTTTACTTAAAAGTTATTGAAGTTTTTTTTTAAAAACTACTTTAAAGTTATTTTTAAGTAAAGCCAAACTAGCCTTATATCTTCAAGCGGTAATAAATTTGATTGGTGAATGAATTTGGTCAAAAATAATACTTGGTGAAGTTTAGTACTCCTTTTTGCTTAGAATCTCTTCCAGCTGAGCTGCACTAATAAGATTAAATAAATGGTCAAGTAATAGTTGGTTTGAAGAAATAATAAATTTATATCGTTGAGAGTAATGGTTATATGAGATATAAATTATTTAAAGTTTGATAAGAGTAATGATAGTGGAGTCTTTTAACAAAATATAAACCTAAAAGTCATTTTTTATATTGAAAAAATTCAAATCACTCTTTTTGAAAAATTTGATATTTTATATTATGATATAAAAATATAAAATAAAATCACATATTCAGATACCAATTTTATCTCATGATTTCAAATTACAAACATAATATCAACATATCCAAATACCTATTAAGTAAAAGAAAAATAAATACATTTTCAAAAGAAAAATAAATACATTTTCATAATCAATGAATGTTTACATCATCGACTATTTCACAAATCAAAAAGAAAAACTCCTACATTTTCAAAATCAATGAATATTTATATCATCAACTATTTTACAAATCAATGCTATCAATACGAGAGTTAATAATATAATTAATGACTTTTGAAAATTAAAAAATATTTAAAATTGTGTGACAATTAAGTATAGTGCTATTTTAATTAACAATTTCTTTTAACATCACGATCCTGAAGATACAATTGATTCAAACAAACTATGAACTATTTTATCAGTTAAAAAATTATTTTTCTTTTCTCACAACTCACATTGCTTACCACACTACAGTTCATTTTTGATGCAATATAATATTTTTCTCATGAACCAACATAAGAAAGAAAGATTCCAATTACTTTTCACAGGCATCCCATGATTTTGATTGCTCCATCAAATTGTAAGAACGATAATTATTTGAAAATGGATGGCTCATGATTTGCGATTTCAAGAAAATTATGATCAATTTCAACGATCATGATCTTTTATTTATTATATTTTTTTATATATATTTTTTTTATTTACTTAACACCCATATATAAAAAATAAGTATTTCAGTAAGAGAATTTTATTATTTTTTCTCCATATTATCTTTAGTATTATATAACTAATTGAAATAGTAAACTACTAATAACAGGATCATCTTAGTAAAATATTCCTCTAATTAAATCTTGTTAAGATAAAAATAAGGTAATATAAAATTCTAATATATATTTTCTTTTTACTCTTTATAAATATGGGTGAAAATCATTGTCACCCCAATTTTATTTTAAAAATCAAATTCCCCCCTCAACTTTAAACAATAATCAAACTCACTCCTTTATCCTAATTAAATCTTCAAAATACCTGAATCCTTTCATTATTAACTTCTCTTTTTCACTTTTTTTAAGAATCATTATATTTTTATTTTATTAAATTCATATAACAATTTTTTTATAAAAATATAAGTATTATTTTTTGGGTGAAAAAAAATAAAAAATACTAATTAATTATATAAGTTAATAATATTTTATAATAAAATAAATTAACATAAAAAAAATAATTTTATTAATAATCAACAAAGCTCTAATATTTATTTATATGGGTGAAATAATTTAAGGTTTGCTAATCTAGTCACCATTCCTTAACTGCTTTTGTCGTGTAGCGCTGGGGCATAAGGCGGGAAATCTTACACTCGAAAACTCTCCTCAGTGCGCACCTTCTTTAACACGCGCTTCCATTCCCTTTGCTCAGAAAATCTTCTTAGGGTTTGTGCGAATGGCTTTCTCAGAGGAGGAGGCGATAAAGGTCATATCCCGAATCGGAAAACAACTCGGTGCTTACAAAACTTGCCCCAATAAAGATACGCTTGTCAACTTGTTAAAAGTAATTATATGTTTTCTCAATCTTCATACAAATTTGTTCAAAGTAATCTTATCGTTTGATTATATGTATCAGTTTTGGAAATGGGTGTCTAGGCTCCATTTGCTCCTTTTTACTGTTTATCGATGACAACTTTTGCTTTTCAATTCTGTTATTGCTTATTATATTGACTATATTTGCTTTAATTTCACTATGTATTGTTTACTTCGTTTTCTCTTTTGGAAAACAGCCTCATGAGGTAGGGGTAAGGTCTGCGTACACTATATACTCCCTAGACCTAGTTTTGTGGGAATTCACTGGCTATGTTGTTATTGCCCTCTTCATTTTTTGGAGCTTAGTGAGGTTGTTAAGATTTTAATTTTTTTGAGAGGAATCTATCATCTGTATTAACTTTCAGATTTTTTTTCGAAGGCACCACATGGTATGAATTAACTAGTGAGGGTTCACCTACTTTTGTGTAATCAAGGTGATTTGTATATGGAATGGAGAGCCTGATGGATTTTTGAGCTCTTTTAGAGATGGGTGAAGAAAATGTTAACACCTTCTTGGTGCATTTGTATGTAAAATAGTTTTAAAAGAAAAAAGGATTGGTACTCTCAGAGCGTTGGTTTTGTGGTAAGGGTGCAATGTCGAATGTATGGGTAAGGCACAAGTCAGAAATTTGAAACCAGCTTCTAACTGAAGCCTTGTGTTTAAGTTGGAGCAGGGTAGAGGGCCATGCTTTCCTGAGTTTCAAACCTGTTTTCAACTGGGTTGAACCCAGAAGGGATTTCTTGGTTATTAACATCTAGATGATTTTTTCATGTTCTCAGATGCCATATTACTTTCTTGTTTTTTGCATGACAAGAGCCGTTTCTGCTGCAGCAAGCGACTCGTGCTTTTGAAGGGTTAAAGCAGTCAAGTTCACTGAAATCTGTCATTAGACCCTTGAGCAGTTCTCTTCTTAAGCATAATTTGCTTGTTCACAAGGACAAAGATATCAGACTTCTGGTTGGCATCTGTTTCTGTGAAATTGTCCGTGTGCTGGCACCAAATCCTGAATTTAGTGATGCAGTGTCTAGGGTAAAGTTTGACTTTGTGCAGTTGTTTCTGTTATAGTCCCTTCCTTGCTACCTTCTTCCCCTCTCTCTTTGGGAGTAGCTATAGTACTGTCGATGTCATCGCTGACTTTCTAAATTTGTTACAGGATATATTTGGACTTCTTGTCAGTATCTTCTCAGAACTTGAAGATACCAATAATCCTTTCTTCAGCATGAGGGTACAGCTGTTAGAAACTGTTGCAAAACTGAGGTTTTGTTTGCTAATGCTAGATATTGGCTGCGAAGAGTTGGTTAAGAAAATGTTCAAAAACTTTTTCGCTGTCTTGAGGTGAAGTTCTTGATTCTCTTCTGCAAAACCATAAAAAGTTCATTCAGTGAAGGACAAAGTAGGATTGTATAATTAAATAAAACAGTGTGTTCATCATGTGATGACTCATGCTTAATAATTTTACATTCAATTTTTTCCTGCAGTTTACACGTGGCATCTCTCTTGAAGATTAGTTTTAGTATCTGATGGTGCTAACTTTCCTTGTAGGGAACATCATCCTCCAAGTATGGTTTCTGCAGCAGTATCAATAATGTCAGAAATTTTGGAGGAGAAAATGCAAGAGAAAGAGGGGACCAGTTTCGAGCTGCTCACCTTTGAAAAAGAAGTATCTGAACCCCTTTTAGATGTGATTTTGCAGAACCTTTTGAAAGAAGCAAAGGTAGATATGGTGATCTATATCGTAATAAGATTTAAAGCTAAAAGTATTTGCTGGATAGGAGTTTCAGGAGTACCTTCAACTTTGTTATGAGAAAGACTTAGTACTTTCATTCCCTTTATCCAATGTAAAACAGAAATTTTGATCTTCTTTCATCCCTTCTATTAGATGAAATTAGCAGTAGTACTTAATACTGTAATCTCTACTCATTGAATGCTGTCTTGAAGCCAAGAAATGGAGTTCCTTTTAGTGTTTGAGTTCTCTTTTCTGTCACCATTCTCACTGGGAACAGTAGGAGGGGTAGGTAAGCTTTGAAGATGGTGTTCTATTTCATGTATGATCCTTTCTGCACATATAAAGCTTTATATTAATGACTTAAGCACACTTAAGTCTTCAGATTTATGCTGCTTGGATTTCCTATACATGATCATCCATTTCATTTTTATGTCCTCTCTTGCTAATTTCTTATTAAATTGTAGTCTTACATCTACAGATCAATTTATGTTACCGATTTTGTAAATGAAATTTTATTTAATTCACATGGAGTTCCTTTTTTCAATTTAAATGGCATAGTTTCTGATGGTTTGTCCCAAAACATTGTAAACTTTATCTGATGATGAAAGTTTCCTGAAGCCATGTATACTTTGAAATGAAGAACTTCTT
>JBDJHY010000097.1:8011757-8032196 GCA_039654485.1 Withania somnifera
ATTTCTTAATTTATGTTATACACATTTGCGAAGTTGCGTAAATTCTTTAATGCATTTGAATTAGTCAGATTCACTTTAAATTGTTGAAGAAGTTTCTTTGAGTTGGAGAGGAGTTTTATGATCACAGTGAAGTGGCAGAGGGTTTTGCATGGTCATTGCCATTACATTTCTGCCTTCTCTAATTCTCTGGTTTCATGTGTACACCTGACTTGGGTTAAGAGATTTTTGGCACATGCAAGTTCATGAATAACATAGCAGTGCAGTTTTTTGTGGATTAGACTAATATACTATCTTCAGTTCCAAAAAAGACTAATATATTATCTTTTTATCTTTAGATTTTAGTTATTGCACCATTATCAGTTCCTCGACAGAATTAATGAAAAATTTGTCGTCTTTTCCTTGTTCAGGATAACCTTTTGAGAAATTCTGGGGACAAGAATCTGCATACTGAGTTTCTGCAATTGCTCTCCATGAAATGTTCATTTAATCTATTTGGTTTGGAGCATGTGCGCTGTATTTTTGATCATCTTTCAGGCGACAGATTTGGGAATAAGCATTTGGAGGTTTCTTCTGTGCAACTCCTCCTGGTAAGATGAATTACTTTAAATTAAAAGAAGAATGCTCAGATTTGTGAATTTTGGCATGCTTTCTTTTATCATCATCTTCAGTGCTCCAACACCCAAATAGTTCGGAACTTTGGGTACTATTAGCAGATTGTGCTAATATAGTCTAAAAATAGCATTCTTGCCTTTTCTTCCTCTCTTCTTTTTTCAATTTTAATTGAAATACTGACATCAATAGGTGCACCAGACTATGAGAAAGTTCCTGTTACAGTTCCATTTCTTCTGATTCTTTTGATCGAGTAAACATATTGTCATTCATAAACATGACCCAAATATCTGGCCATATACAAGGGGTACATTAAATGTTAAACAATGCACAAGAAGAAAAGATCCTCTACAAACTCCACCCAATCTTCTATACAATTGAGAACTCTATTTGTGCACCAAAGAATCTGATGATTTCTAGAAAGTTAAACCCAGGTCGCTAGTAATGCTGTCACTATGTTAATTGGAAAAAGGTTTCAGATCTGGTTGCTGTTTGAGCATGACACTTGTGAAAGTTGTCGTGCTTAAAAAGCTAATCTTTTGTTACAGAGTTATTTTCTGTTGTTGCTTCGAATAGGCATATGTTAGTGAGTTAAATCACTTCTTTGGAATGAAGTTCTCCAGTTTGGAAAAAGGCATAGAAACTTAAGCTTTATGTGCCACTTTGAACCTATTATTCTCATTCACCTTGTGTGTTAGATTTTACTTCATATAGTATTTACAGCCATATCAATTATACACCAGGGTTTCCATCTTCTTCCCCTTTTTTCTCGACAGACTATTCTCAGTACATTTCCTTCACTCTTGAGAGGTTTGGAGACAGAATTCGAGCATTTGTTGTTGGAGGAGGTTATCCCATTCAACGAACAACTGATCCGGATTCTTGCAAAAGAAGGATCCCACATGTCACTCGATCTTGGGTAAGTTTTTGAATTCTAGGCTGTGCCTTTGTGCATTTTTATAGAAACTGGGGAGCGAGAACCGTTCCGTAGTGGAAGCCCTCACAGCCCGAAGAAAATGCCTTTTCTTTCTATAGTGACTGCTGTATACAAAAGAATGAGTTTGATAGATACTATTGAGCTTTCATCAATTCTTCTGTTACATGACTTTGTAGCATACAGTCTGACAAAAGATTACACTGTTAGGTTTAGAATACCTTACTCTTTGGTTCAAGCACAGTGCAGTATTTACTCATTAATGTTGTATATATAGCAATTTTTCCTTCCGATACCTTGTAATTGTGATGAGCTGTGTAATTTTTCATTTACGGGATTCAGCATTACCTCCCTCTTATTTTTTTTTTAAAAATTAGCACCTCTCGGCATAAAGTATGTCATTAGGTGATTTTTAGTGAGTGCGAACTTAAACGAAAATTTCCCTGCCACTACTTTATATTGCCATGTCATGTTCAAGTAAATGTAAGTCTTAAGTTGATCATCTGATTGTGTTTAAAGTTTGCCTTTTGTTTTCTATTTTACTTACATAAAGCCTAGGAGTGGTCCATGTTTTCACCATGTAAGCATCACTCCTACTCCTGAAGAAATGGAGTCTTTTCTGCTATTAACTTCAACCGGTGTGTATCCCTCTGACCATCACCTTAGCTTCTCTTTTCTTCTGCTTTGTATTTGATAAGACAGGTTGCAGCTTCTTTCTAATTTATATCAGTATCAAAGCAAACAATCTTTACCTTCAAACTGGGGGATAATATGGGTTTTCAATTTCTTGGTTGAAAGATTAGATTAGACATTTCGTGTGTGTTTTTATGTAAATACTTCAATGGGTTGGATTCTTGTAGAACTCTACCCACGAAACTACTTACTTTTACTTCCAATTTCCGCACATTTTCTTTTTCATGTAGAACTTTTATTTATCTTTTTGTTTTCCAGAAAAGTGGAATGTGTTCTGCTAAGTTGCTACTACCTTTTTGTTTTGAGTTAGAGCAGCTGTATTTATTTTGTTGCAGTGCCATATATCCATTCTTGGAGAAGGTTTGCTTGGAGGGCAGTCGTGCTCAATCTAAATTGGCTATTTCTGCAATTGCTGCACTAATTGGCCCAGAGCAGTCCGTTTTCTTAGATTTGTGCAAGGTGGCAAACTGTTTCTTGGCATAGTGATGTAAATGTCTGTTCATTTTCAGCATCAGTTGGAGTATGCTTGATTTCTTTTACGTTTTATTGATTTCAAACCAATGGGATCTGACATTAAGCTATTACTAGCTGCTACTAACAAGCAAGTCAAATTGAAAATTTTAATACTTAACTTAATTGTTTTGCCTTTGCTTCCTGTCTACCAGTTCAGCTGAGCAGGTACTGCTCTCAGCCTCTCAATACTTCTATTGCTACTCTTGTTACTACTATTATTACCACCACAACTGATAATAATAAAGTTAATACTTGTATGGTCATAATAATCATCTGAAATCAAAATGATAATTATAATGATTATTATAAGCATGATAATCCTCGTTATAATCATCATCATTGCCAATTTACCATCACCACCACCATCATTATCACAATCACTCTTCTTGATCTAGGACACCTTGTTGTCATTGTTTTAAGAGGTATAATATGGTGATCCTTCAGATGCACATTGACGTGGGGGATCCATAAAATTCCCTAGATTGCATGTAAAATGATGGGTTTGCTAGGATACACATCACACCAATTGTTTTAAGCCCAAGGTTTCTGACAGTTGGTCACTCATACTCTAGATTTTCTTTGGTGATTACTTCAACTTTGCCTAAAATCTTATGGAGCTGATAAGAGTAAAAAAATCAGAAGTGTTTCTGTTTTTACCTGATCAAAAAGTATTTTTGGTATAGTGGTCTGACAACTATAGTCGAACTTCTTGAGAGATTAATATTTTGTTTCTTTTTGCATCAAACGCATAGGGATTTTGGTTTAATGTTCTACCCTTAACAGTACACAAATTGGTACTTTCTTAAAAGAAAAGCTTTGTGCCAGTTTATGGATTGATACTTTCTTGAAAAGACCCTTTTCCATATAAATGACTTGAAGTTTGCCCATTTAGAAAAATGGGTTCTGTTATGCTACGATGGTTGAATGACCCATTATTTTCTTTCCTCCTCTAGTCATTTTTAATTAAATTTTCTACTTTTCCATTTTACTGGCATGTTTTTTATTTGTACTTTTCATTTGTACTAATGGAAACACCATAAACTGAAAAATTATGGTGCTTACACCCCGTACCATGAGGCTTACTTTGAGTGCACCTTTTACTTGCCAGACTTTTGTTTAGTGTTGTAAGTCTATAATTTTAAGCTCCATGTATGAATTGATTCTAAGGCTCTCTCTCTTCTGCTTGTTTGATATTTATAGACACTTGTGGATTCTCTGCATCTGGGGAAACACCTTCCGACAGTTTTGCAGTCTTTGGGCTGCCTTGCACAACATTCTATTTTAGCATTTCAAGCACATGAAGATGTGGTGACCCATTATATCATTGAGGAAATATTTCAGCTAACTGATGTGAGTTTGACTCTTCTGATTCTGATTAGCGACTACCTGTTCCCCCTCTAAAATTGAAAAAAATGAACTGCTAAATTGGAAGGCGTGATAACTGATAAGTACTCTTTTGGCCGTCCACCTTGATATCTATAATTGTTCTGTTTCTTCTCAACTGATGTAGATAAAATTTTTCCTAGGTGGCCATGTTGGAGGATCTGGATTTAATAGAAGAAACTTCTGAATGTAGTGTTTCGTGCCAATTAAAGGTGAGTCTCATCCATCTTATTCTCACTTCTTTTCCTATTTATTTGGGTTCTGTCAATCTGGAATTCACTTATTGACCTACATGTCTCTGATCATTCAAAAACTGTCAACTAACTGATCTGCACCTTCACCCTTTCTAGTGATATTTATGTCTTTCATTTGGGGTTCCACCCTTTAAAAATACACTCACAGATTGATAACAGCAACAAACCTAGTATATTCCCACAAAGTGGAGGCTAGTACTTATGGATAAGCTCTTGAGCACTGTGAACTAGTTTTTGGAACGTGATGAGACTACTAAGAACTGGTAATTTACCAAGCATCTGTGTTTATTTAAGGAAATTTTCCGAAAGAGAACATACACAACGGGTTAAACTTGATGCCTATTCTCTAAATAGAACTGCAGATTTAGTGACGATATTCAATCAATTGATGGCTTCAGTAACTGATTTTCTTGTTGAACTCTTTTCTGATATTGGCTGTTTTGAATTACAGTTTGGCTTCTCTTTATTAGTTCTTCCAACAGATTTTATTGGTTCACACCTTATGTAATTCATATGAATTGTAATTTTTTATTCAAAATCCCAAAAAGTTTCAAAAACATATGGCAATTGTGAATTAATTCGAGATATAATAAGATGGAGGTAACAGATACACCCAAGGATGTGGCATAATGGTCGAAGACGTGGAGAGAACTATGAGATCTTAGGTTCAAGTCCTAGAAGAGGCAAAAAATACTAAGTGATTTTTTCCCATCCACCTAAGTCTTGGTGTATAGAGTTACGTGTTGGTTGAAGAGTGACAAGATTTGATGGAATAGTTGAGGTATGCCCAAGATATTTCGGACACCACTGCCTCCACTACCAACAATAATGATGCCTTAGTCCCAAAAAAGTTGGGGTTGCCTATATGAATCCTCTGATCATGTTACTCATTTAAACTCATCTTAGATGAGTATTATACCTGGATTGTGAGGATTCATCATGGAATTGACTAATTTTACGCTAGCTACTGCAGCCAGCCTATGCAAACCTCCTCTTTTATATGGTTTGGGACTTAATGTGAGCAAGTTGACCAAAGCACCATCATAAGAAAAAAAACTTTTAAGGTAACAAATGTCTTGAAGATGGTCTTTAGAGGTGAATAACATATCACATCCGGCAAGTGATATTTACAAATTGCAGTTCCACATCATGACTTCTATAAATCACGTTCCCAAAATGCAACTAATTCACATTCCTAAAATGCGATTTAAAGTTACATTTCCTAGCTCCTAAGTATTAGAATTTAAACTCTGGTGGGAGGTGAAAGTTGTCCTGTAAATTTAATCGAGGTACGCAAAAGCTGGCCGGGAGACCATGGTTACCAAAAGAAGGATTTCTGAAATCCTGAAATGTATATAAGGAGAAATAGATACACCTAAAAGTAATATAAAATGATAAATCACTTTTGATCACATATATATATATATATACATCAAAATGCGTTTTATAACTATACATGTTCACCAATATATAACCTTTTCACACTTTTTCTTTTGAGAATTTCATCGCCATAATTCTTTGTTTCTTGGTCCCTAAGTCTTTTAACAGTAACAATGTAATGCGTGATTTGTTGCTTAGGCACATAATCATGAGTTTGAAACCTTCCGTAAGAAAAAGCTTGGCAGTTTAGTGAAGGGTAGAAGCGCAAACCTATTAACCACATTGTTTTGAACCTCGTGCTACTAACCGTCAACGATTTCTTGATTATAAAAAGTTTCTTGGTGATTGGTGTTCGAGTTCCTTTGATGACATTTCACATCGCCAAACTAGTTTTAAATTTACATGCAATCAAGTTTTTTCTGTTAGTGCCACATTGTTGGGCGATATTTCATTGCAGAAACCTCATTAATTTCACCAGCAATGTTAGTTTCCATTTTCATGCATAGTATATGTTTTACCAGGGCTGAAGTTTATTAATTTCCTTTGGCCAATTGATACGTCCAGATTATACCTCTAAAAAAAGTATAAAATGGTCATTGTTAAATATATAACTCAATAAGATCGGGGTCGAATCCCACAGGGAATATGACTTCAAATTCAAGTAGAATGATGATATTTAACAATTAGTCAATTATTTCCTAGAGACATAAATGTAAATATAGGAGATTTTATGTTTAAAAAAAGTAACAATATGCAATTGAGTTTCAGAGATCAATCTACGTAATCAGTAACGAATTCAAATAATGAGAAAATCTAGGATTGTGCTCACCATGATGTCAACAAATCTTCGAGTAATGAACATTGACGGTCTTGCAATCTTTTGTAAGTATATCAGTTATCACTAATGATGTATTCATTTAAGTGTTTCTCAACTATCTTAGACAAATCTCTTTTACACATTTTCAGATTGTACAAGAGTGCAATATTGTTATACTAATAAACTCAAGATAATTATCCTAGTTACATCAATAATCATTAGATGAGGGTTAACACCCCGAATTTCTTATCATAATCTCAACGCTAGGATTTAATCATATAATTCATATTAATTAAATCGAGGCATGTTTTCAATCAGATTATAGAAAAATGTATTGATACACTTATTAGATGCAGGAACCACTTTATACTCACAATCCTAGATTTGTTTCAGCCATGGATCCCACAACCCTAAAGTTGGGAAGTTAGCCACTTATGATAACAATTATGCAATAACATGGAGGAAATTCATTAGATATCATACCCGGAACAAATTATCTTCCAAAGATGCTATTCAGTTATCAATCAATCAATAGCCAAATCCCCTCACAATTAGTGTTTGTAGTAGGAAGAGAATAGATGAAAAACTTGAGAAATCGTACGTAAAAATATCTCTGTTTCAATCATAATCTAAAAATAACCTATTCCTTCTATTTATAGTACATGCGTACATGTTTAATATTTGAAACTGAAGAGCGATTTTTGCTCAGGCTTGGACGATACGTTAGAGAACTGTCCAACACTGGGCGGTTTGTTTGTTCCTTTCGTCCATCACAGGCTCTCAGCAGTGGCAAACTTGGTAGGCGGTATATTGTTGGACGGGCTATCCAAGCTTCTCATTAAACAGTGCTTCACCTCTCGAACAGCAGCCTATGAACTATCCGTCCAAGGCTGAACAAACCGTCCATATTTGGACGGTAATTGGGCTTCAAAACAGTGATGATCTCTCTGGACGGTGGACGGTACAACTTGGGCGAACCGATCAGAGCTGGACATACTGTCCAATTGATCTTCAAAAACTCTTAATTCTTCTGTACTCTTCTCCAAAGTTTCAAAATCAAACTTTAACATGTACAAACATAGAAAATACATCAAAATATCACAAAAGTTACTCTAGAACATGCATTTATTCATAGTTTTAAGTGAAGTATATGACGTCAAATGCCGTCACATCAACACCCTCGACCTAGAACCTTTGCTTGTCCTCAAGCAATAGCACAACTGAAATCTTAAAACCCATAAAAGAATTTAGCTCAGACCAGTCAGTCATTTGGCAAGATGTCAAATTGGTTATCTGTTTTCATTTTTAACTCCAACTTTGACTAATGAATTAAATGACCTTTTTACAAGGTTTGTATCAACTGAAATCATTGTTTTGACACATTTACGATCCACGTAGTCTTCTACTTGCTCTCATTGCAAAGAAGTCCCATTCTCACATATTCCATTGATCTACCATGAGACTGAGAAAGACATCAAATCACACTCAGAAAAAAATTCTAATCGTGCACACACTAGCCATAGACTTGCCCTTATCATTTCTAACTTAGCTTTCAGTTGAACTAGAATCACTTCAGGACTTTTTTGGGCTTGTAATGAAGGTTGGGGTGCTGGTAGGGTACACTTTGGAACTTAGTGACTGTCTCCTTTCTTTCCATACCCCTTTCTCTTCTTTCTTCATTCTTCTCTTGTATGATTACCTTTTTTCAGCCCTTTTGCCTCAAAATTTTTGTTCATACATACATGATCTCCTCCCCTTTTGATTATTACTATTATTATTTTTTTAAGAAGGCTTTGTGATAGCCACCCTCAACCTAATTGTAAACTTAGGTTGAAGGCACAATATTCATCACTGGGACAAAGCCAAGATAGAGTTTCATCACGCATTCTTGTGGTGTTTCTCACAGTCACCCTCAAATGAGGCTCAACACCTGAATTGATTAGCACAATATCCAACGGGAAATTAGGGTCAAAACAAAGTAGTCTTACTAAACAGAGATCAACAAGCGGTTAGTTTCAGAAAGACAGTTATATGTACAAGGGTCCAAATAGTGATCAAAATGGAAACTCAACAGTGTTTGAGGACTTTTTTAAGGTTAAGTGAATGATTAAAAGAAGCCTTGGATCATTTTCAAGTCAACCTACTTTCCACTTAGCTAAAATTGAACTAGGCAAGTTTTAGATAATTTGTACACAAAAAGAATAAAACTAATTATACTTTCCACACTTAGCAAGTAGATGACATTTATCAATCCAAACTTGTTCCACAAATAATTTAATTTCAACAAACGCAATTCATCATTCCCCAGATATTACAGCTTTTTTCACAAAATACAGCTAACACACAGAGATTTCTTTTGTTTCTCGTATTAGGTCAAGGACTTTCTTGATACTTCACTTATTCCTTTAGGGTTCATAATCCAAAAAACACCTAACCATAATAATTCAACTATAAACGTAAAACCTACATATGCCAGTTCTACTAGGCTGATTTTGGTTCTTTTAGAAATTGCAGCAGGCCTTAGGGTCAACTGGGCCAAAAGCAGTTTGATTCCTATCCAGGATGTCCATAAGATTTAGATGTTTGCAGATATGTTAGGGTGTAAAGGGGAGGGATTGCCTACCACTTATTCGGGAATGTCTTTAGGAAGTAGACATAAAACATTGGAGATGGGATACTAGAGAAGACAGAAAAGAAGTTAGTAAGATGGAAAGCTCAATACCTTTCTCTGGGTGGAAGAATGATACTTGAAAACTCAATATTGGATTCACTTTCCACGTATGTTATGCCCTTATTCCTTATGCCCTCAAAGGTGGTGAAAAATTTGGATAAACTTAGAAGAAACTTTCTCTGGAAAATAGGCAAAGAAGACAAGGGTTATCCTCTGGTGAAATGGAACACAATGATGTTGAGTAAAGAAAAAGGGGGTTTAGGCATCAGAACTTGGAGAGTGCAGAAGGAGAGTCTCCTAATGAAATGGGTATGGAGGTATAGTAGTGAGGAGAGAGCCCTACAGAAGGAAGTGATAGTGACAAAATATGGAGAACTTAATCCATGGGTGTCTGAGACAGTTTCAGTGCCCTATGGGTGGGGAGTGTGGAGATCCATTAGGTCCCTTTGGAGTTCAATGGAGGAAAATCTAACACTGAAGGTGGGTAAAATCAAGTTCTGGAAAGATGTATGGATAAACGAGAGTTCTCTAAATGAAGCATATCCTAACATTTTCTCTATTTGCACTAATCCTGAGTCCCAAATTAGTGAATGCTGGACATTACAAGGGTGGGACCTCTCCTTTAGGGGACTTTTGAATGATTGGAAAGTGGAAATAGTAGCCTCCCTTTTGGAAATGTTGGGTGGATCCACTATTTATACAAATTCTCCTGACAGAATAATTTGGAAGCACATCAAGGAGGGTTTGTTGAATACAGAAAAAAAAGACTATCTTTTTTCACAGTAAATAGTGCCTAGTGGAGAAAAATGCATGAAGAGGTCGGAGGCAGTCATTACCACATAAATAACATGTGGAAAGGTTTGATTCCTACTTAGGTGAAATGCTTTTCATGGCTAAATCATTAGAAAAGTGTGTCTTACTCAAGAAGTGCTGCAAAAAAGGGATGCAACTAGTCCCTAGATTTTTTCTTTGCAATTTATTAGGGAAAACTAACAAACACCTCTTCTTGCACTGCAAGTTCACTACACAACTGCGGAGTCTTTTCCTAAATATCAATGGCCTTTGCTGAACTATGCCAGAACATACTTCAGGTCTCATGAGTTGCTGGATCCGAATGGGGGGCAGCAAGACTCAAACGAGTTATATCGTCATGCATATGGTGATCTATTTGGAGAGAAAGAAATGGAGGGTGTTTTGAAGATAAATCCAATTCCATTCACAAAGTAAAATGGAATTGTTTAATATCTTTACTTGTTATTGTGTAAATAATTATGTATAGAAGATGTAGATCATATCATAGATTTAATAGGAAGCTTGTAATTATGATCATGGATGTAAGCTCTTTTGAGGGTGGCTAACGTTTCCTTGATGCTGAAGAATACTACTTACGAACTTCCAAAACAAAAGCTTAGAAAATCATCAACGTTGTGCAGTAAAATGGAAGAACGAAGAGTAAATAAGATCTGTTAAAATGAATGGGGGACGAAAGAGGACACACAATACTCAAATAAACTTCAAATACAATGTTGTTGCTTTTCATACACTAATTTGTTGGAAAAAGACTTGCTTTCCACATAGCAATATAGTAAAGGTATGTAATCAGCTACTTGTGAAGAAAAGGTGTGTTAGAGGGATTAATGTGCAAGTTGAGGAGGAAAGTACGTATTAATCCTATCTCTTTAGTTATCGACACTGGTAAATACTGTCTACATACTTATTTGAAGCTTGCTTCAAATGGGGTGACGTAGCTGTGGAAGAGCTGAAGTCACAACCTTAGTTCTTCCATCTGCTTAAGGTTTAGTGGTAGAGTTACCAATATTTGTGCTAGTGGGAGGTGATATATACCGTATCTGAAAGTTATCCTGCATGGAGCTGACTGTGAGTTCATTGATTGGTTTATATGCTAATAATTTTCAAATTAGTTCTGACCTTCAGCAAGTACCCAAAGGATGTTTATGTGAAATAGTTTACCTTTCTAGTTAGGACCTCTTTCTATGGCTTCATTTGACTGTTCAATTGATGCAGATTTTTGGTCTCAAGGCACTAGTTCGGAGCTTTTTACCCCATCAAAATGCAACTGTCAGGCGTCCAATTACCTTTTTACTGGATATTATACTGGATATGCTTCACAAGGGCAGTTATGATGATGGTATTATCTCAAGGTATAGATTGTTTTTCCAAAATTCTTAATTAGATGTTTATCAGCATATGGGATTATGCTTCTCTGAGCGTATTATAGGGCTCTTGCTAGTTGGATAATATAAGGTTCATGGTGACTTGTGAATGAAATTATCATTGCTAATGGCTTGTACGTTAGCCTGAAGGATTTAAGGAATTGGGCACTACCCAATACAATTATAGAAGCTGTAAAATAAGTAACGGTCTTACAGATGTCTCCACTTAATGATGTAAGAAGAGTGTCAATCTCCATGGTTGTGTACTAATGTCCTTGGAAGGCTCTTATATGCTCTGGCATAAGTTGATAGCAATTCTAACTTGGTGTCACATTCTATGAATCACTGCACAAAATTTACGATTGTGACACTCTAAACATTCTTTATTACCCCCCCTGCCCATTTTATATGGCACCCTTTTCTTTTTAGTCCGTCCCAAAAAGAATGTCGTCCTAAGTTAAGTTGGTTTCATCAAAGTAGTTTTGTCATGTGTCCAACCGGCTTCTCTTGTGTTTATGCGATTTAGGTTACACTTGTCTAGGGTGCTCGTGCATAGAGTGCTCCTTGGCTAGTGCGGGCTAAGGGAGAGGGGTGTATACTGTAGCCGTCTTCTCCTATTCTGCAAAAAGGCTATTTCCAGTTGTCCATACCTAAACCTGTGATCTATAGATCAAGAGAGAAATCTACCGTTGTGCTAAGGCTCGAAGTTACACTTGCCTACTGGCAGAAAATGTTTGAACCTACTTTACCAATTAGTAGATGCTATGCTGCTTATACTTCAGACAAGCAGAAGGTATTGGAGGTCAATTGTGTATTTCCTGTAGATAATATGCTTAGATTATTGTAATTTGTCAGAAAATCTAAGAACAAATGAATGCTGGAAAGTAAAGGTATATTGTTCATGTATATCTTTGTGGCGTTTGTCACACTTGCATTGACTTAATCACCAGACCGTTTCTTTTAGCAGTGATTCTGACAAGGCTCATCTTAGATTAGCTGCTGCAAAGTCTGTACTTCAGCTCTCAAGAAGGTGGGATTCAATCATTTCGCCACCAATTTTTAGCTGCACGGTTTTGATGGCCAAGGTTAGAAGACGTCCATCTAAAGTAATATTTTTGTAAATGCCAACTAATTCTAGCTGTTCACTGGCCAAAAAGATGCATTAGTTTGAGTTTCAGCTACTAATATTCTTGTAGGCCTTCTTGCGGTCGATAATTGATAAATAACAGTTGAATTGTATGCTATAGAATCGTCTCTCTTGTATAGATGTTGCTATTATCGTGTTTAGGTTCTGCAAGGACACTATACATTTAGAGTATATTACCTTGTCATTGCTACAATCAGCAGAATTGTAGTCATTTCTCATGTTGTTTGTCTTCTTATATGGTATTAACTGAGCATAATGTATGTTTAATGTTGAGTAATGGTTAAATCTGCAAATAGAACTCTTACAATTTCCATTTTCTGGTAAAAGGTCTTTGATTTCAGATAGCCTTGGTTAATTGGAGATAAAGTAGCACGTTTTCCAGAATTTACGAACTTTTGGCATGAGAAACAGAAAGCTAATATCACATTGTCATTTTTTTTGTTGCATAAAGTAATAATTAGAAAAAGGGCAAAAGCTTGTATGTATACAGGAAGTATACCAAAAGTAGAAAACCGTTCAAGATGACATGACTTTCTATTAATGATACCTACTCATCTATCAACGTAGGGTATCCTATGGGTCCACCAACTAGAAATAAAGGAAAATAGGGTATTTCTCAATTCTACGGAGTCTTTCTTTACTCCCTCAAAAGCTCTTCTATTTTGCTCTCATAATATAATCCATACAGTGCAAGAGGAGCAATATCCAATGCACTGCATCTTTTCTTCCTTCTTCTAAATGCCCGACTAAACATTATTATTTTCACAGTTCTCGGCATCACCTGCTCAATTATGAACCATCTCAAAATTTTCCACCATAAGCAAAAAGCTACCACGTCATCGTTTAGTATCATATTTTGATTATATAGAGTACCTATGAAGTTAATTAACTTTTTGAAAGAACAGAACCAAGAAATAATATAAACAAACATTTCTCTCCCTCACAGTAGCTCTAATATGTAGTTCTGAAATTCAACATTGTAATCAATCAGACACTATCTGATTGATCTCTTTGCATTTTGCAATCCATCCGAAAACTGCTACAGTAATTTAAACATGTATACGGAGCTTGTGAATGGCTTACATATTATTAATACTTGCTGAAGTGTGATTTCTAAAGATGGAAGTGTTGTATTATAACCAGATACCACTTCAATCGACAATGCATATGCCCGTAAAGTTGACGTCCTTTTACCAATTCAAGAGCCATGAAACGTGGGGGCAAAAGGAATACATTGATTTGGATTAAACATTCAAGAGCCAACTCTAACTTGAATGAACCAACAATTCTCTATCTTTATCTTATCCAAAAAAGAATGAACCGGCAATTCTCTTCCGTCCCTCTTTAGACCCAGATTTCGAAACCCACCTACCTTCCTTTTGATGGTCATGGGGACCATGGGATTTTTCTACTCAAACCTAGGGTTTTACTTATGTTTTTCTCCTCGTCATCTGAATAACAGTTGTCAAGGGCCTTTTCTTCTTCGAAGCGACATTGTTTCCTGCATAATGTGAGAATGGTAATAGTGTTAGGAGCCGGGGTTCTCCTATTTATCTATGTAACTCCAATCAGTTTAGAAATTAATAAACGTTCTGCCTGTTAAATCAGCAAACCTGTGCAGTTTGTTGCTGCATGCAGATTAAAGAGTGGATGAGAAAGATACGAGAGAAGAAACTGTTACGTATGAGGATGAATGGAATGAATGAGAAAAAAGTAATGTTCAAATCAGAAAGAACAAAATTAAGAAAAAAGCTGATGGTGTTTTAAAGGGGAGTGCTTACACTGGTCCATTTGGACTGTAATAAGTTGGGTTTCTTACTGTGGAAGTATAGCTTCTGAAAATGAGTTGATTAATGTTGAATATTTTATGCATTGCTGAGTTCGATTTATATTTTCCAGCTTGACTTGTTCTATTTTCCTTTCTGCCATGGCTGAGAGTGAACTTTAGTTTAGGTTGAAGCGTCATCAATTTCCTGATATCCATCTTAGAAAGAATTTGACTTAAGTTGAATTGGAAGTCCATCTGTATACCTTATTAAGAAAAGGCCCATGTTATATAAATTAACATTGATAGCACCTTTCATTTGAGTTAAATTTGTAATTCTTGAGGTTTCTCATCACAATTCCTATACTTTTGATAGGATAATTCTCCTCTAGTACAGAGATTGTTTATTAAGAAGGTGCAAAAGCTTTTGAAGGAACATAAGATTCCATGTAGATATGCATGTGCATTTCCATTTGCTGCCACAGACTCTTCAAAAGATCTCCAAGAAATTGTAGGTTTCTATTAAAATCTTTGTTTCTTCTTTCCTTGTCCATATATTTTCCTTATTCTGATGCTGTCGTTTTTTCCCTCCAAGGCTTTGAAATACATGGAAGAATTTGTACATGAATATGGAAATGCAGCAAGAATAAATCGAATATCTGTAATGCCTGGACATGTGACTGGATTTCCTGTTTATATAGTGGTTTTCTTGATCCATATCCTAGCTCATGATCCAAATTTTCCGTCTGCTGATCGCCACGATGCTAACTACTTTGCTCAGTTTTTGAGGTTAGTGCTTACTCATCAGCTATCTCGAAGTACTTCATCTTTTTCTTACTATCCTTTTGGGCCAGTCCACTTGTTTTCAGCTTGCGGGCATTGGTTGATTTTAATTACTCTGATGGCACCGTGGACCTCATTAGTAAAGCTATTTCATACTTGAGAAGTATCTTCTATGCAATAAAAAAGGCAGTGGACGCTGTTGATGCACAAATTACTCCCGTCAGTGTCTTCCTTCATTTTGAAATTGATGCTAGTTCCTTTTTCTTAAATATATTAGTGTTGAACCGTGAGAGTGGTCGTATTGCAGAATCTTCATATGTTGTCAGATATTGGGATTTCTTTGTTGGATGCAATTAACAACACAGGTGTCTCTCATTCACATATCTCTGGACTTATTTTGCTGCCATCTTCACTCTATAAAGTGAGTGAAGAACATAATAGTCAGGCAAGTTCTTTTCATTTGATTGGCATACTGTATTTGCTTTGATTCTCTTTTGTCTTATTTACACTTACACTTTTCTTCAGCAGGGGAAAAGTAATCTTTTAATTCATTATGAGTTAGATGAAAATTTCTTCCATAAGTTGCTTGATATTTCGAAAAAGAAAGCTCAGGTACATGCCTTTACCCTTGCATTGATTTTTCTCAGTTGTCATGGAAGTGCTGTAATCGATTTTGTTCTCATTGTTCCTCCTGTTATTTGAGACTGCTGGCACCATCAGTACACAGTACCAAAAATGTCAAGATGGCATGACGTGGTCAGTTAGCAGTGGGGGCGGCAAGTCGGAAATGCAATTTAGCAAAAAGGGCTCTCTCCCGTTGAGCATGGTAAAAAGGAATGGCGGTTATTCATATTCAGATAAGGAGGAGATAAGTGAAGCAAATCAGGAGCTCACTACTAGAGACAGACAAAAAACATCTAAACCATTTTCAGCTTCTGCATCATTTGAATTACATAAGGAATTCTCGATTGATGATGAACATGAAGATGATGCTCATGGAACCATTGAAGCAGTGATTAGAACTGAGCAGCAACCATATTGTTCAAGAACTCTCAGGTCACGACCCTTGTCTGATCAGAAGGATGAAAATCCACGTTCGCTAAAAGAAAAAGACACAATCTCAAGATGTAAAACCATAGTGCGTGAGCCTTCCAAAGCCATGAAAGGAAACAACTCAGATATCTGCAACTCAACGGTATAATCTATCATATCTTTCAGTTTTTCAATCAGAACTTCTTGCTCTAACTCTTGAATGTGTAGGGAAGCAAAAATAATGGTGAAAAGTTAATCAGGCAGCATAAAGAAACGTGCACTCCTGAAAATAAATGGTGAGAATTTCTTTCATCTTGGTATATTTTAACAATATTCGCTTTTACATGACATGCCTGTTTTGATGATTCAGTTGTTCTGGAAGCACAGAGGTTTTTGATTCTAGCAACAACTCTCCGAAGGTCAGTCAGAAGTTTGCTACATATAAGAGACGTTTTAAATAATGTGTAGGAAATGTTCAATCTGTCTGTTGCTTGTTGCTCTATGACAGAAATTGTGAAAAAAGTAAGAATCGCTGTTGGGTATGTTAGGAGGAAAAGTTTCCTTGTTTCATTCTGCATTCTTAGTGTCACTTCCAGATTTGATCTGATCCTTTTAAGGAGGGCCTGACAGAACTGAGCTTTGCAAGTTTTGCTGTGACAACTGCTCTATTAATAGGTAGACTGAACGCCAATCAAAAAGCCTAGAAGGATTTCCCTTAGTTTCTTAGCTTTATAAGACCTGGTACAGGGAGCCATTGCTGATTTTTGGCATTGGAGGGACCTGTAATTTGAGACGAATACATGCATCACAACATAGGTTTTGAGCAGATATTCTGCTTGTAATACAATTAGCTAGGCAAAAGATGTTAGGTGAAAGCTTTTGGTGAAAC
Organism: Withania somnifera; assembly: GCA_039654485.1. Taxonomy (NCBI): domain Eukaryota; kingdom Viridiplantae; phylum Streptophyta; class Magnoliopsida; order Solanales; family Solanaceae; genus Withania; species Withania somnifera. The sequence goes on from JBDJHY010000097.1 coordinate 8,028,802, forward strand.
GGATTTTGAATTCTATTAAGGTATGGTGGCTCTTGGTTGTATGCAATTGTTGGGGGTGCTAGTTTGCTAGAGTTAGACAATTGATATAACCAAGGTTTAATTCTTTTCAGAAAGTATAAATTGGCTTCGGAGGCTTTCCAATTGGAAAAACAAGAGGAAATCAGTTCTTGACATGATTATAAGTACTTCTGCATTCGCATAGACTTCTTTTTGAAAGGGGACAACAGTGTCACCTGGAAAGAGGCTTGTAGATCAAAAGTAGGCCCCCCTCTATCCTCACCTCTCCCCATACCCTTTTCAGGAAGTCACCATCTTCTAGCCTTTTGGACCCCTAAAGAAAAGGAAAGCTGAAATTATAAAGGAGAGAAATTGGGTCATCTTTCACGAGACAAGCTGCCTTCTTTCTAGCCGGCATTCCTGTGACAACACTAGTTAGCTTCAGATGAAGATAAAAAGTGCCTGCCTAGCAAGCTCTTGCTCCAGCAAAAGAGCGACTTTTCTAATCAAGCGGAAAAAAAATACTCTCTCATTACTAAAGCACTAAAAAGAAAGAAAACGATGTCATGGGTGTCGTTGGAAATAAGTACATTCTACTTCGTCACTCTTTGTGTATACAAGAATTGATTTATTCAAAGTCATAAGAAGGCTTTTGGCTTATTAGATTAGTAACATGTCATCCTTAAAGTTCTTTAAGACGACATAATAGTAGAGCTCGAAGCAGTGTTATATAAGTTGCTTGCTTTAAGCGCTAAAGCGAGACGGCCTGTTATCGTGTTTTCGCTTTCAGGCGAGAGGCGATATGAAAGGCGATGTCAGGGTGAGAGGCGACGACAAGGCTAGAGAACATTGCTTTTATTTTAAAACAAGACACTTCAAATGTGACTTGAAATCTAAGGTTGTTTCACACCGGACTTACAGTGCAGCTTCTTCCTCTGTTTTTTTGGCAGTATTATCTCGTTTTACGGTACTTGAGAGTTAGGGTTCAGCCATTCAGGCACTTGCTTCTCCTTTCGTCATCTTTCTTCTTTATTTCTTCTTTCTCCTCTGATATCCTACAGCTTCATTCTTCTTCTTGTGCAGCTTCTCTGTTCTTCTTTTTCATTTTGCTGCTAGTTTTTTTCTCTTAATTTTTCTTAGTTCAGTTTTTAGTCCAGAAGATGATGATGGTGGAGATGAGGATGTTGCGATGGATGTTTTGGTTCAACAGGAGAGATAAGATTAGAAATGAGGTTATTCGAGATAAGATGGAGTGATCTCCGTGGATCTCAAGATGCGAACGTGAGGTTGAGATAGTTCGGGCATTTGATTAGGAGGAGCCATATGCCCCCGTGCGGAGGTGTGTGTTGGCTATGGATGATTTTAAGAATAGCAGAGGTAGACCGTAGAGATTGGAATGAGGTGATTAGATATGCCATGGAGCAGTTACAGCTTATGGAGGACGTGACCTGAGATAGGAAAGTGTGGAGGACTCGTATTAGGGTAGGATGATAGTAGGTAGGAGAGCTTTATTGTGATTAGACGTATTAGGAGTCGTAATGCTTTCCATGGAGTTTGGGTGTAGTATTATTTCATGGTAGACTTTTTTCTATTACTATCTGATGTCTTGTAACTACTTATTGTTTCGTGTTCTTGTATTATGTCTTTTTGTGGGATTGTTTTTGGCTTGAGCCGTGGGTCTATTAGGAACAACCTTTCTACCTCGAATGAGGTAGTGGTATAGACTGCGTACACTCTACACTCTACCCTCTACCCTCCTCAAACCCCACTATACTTGGTTTGTTGTTGTAACACATTAACTTTTTTTCTTTTGCCTATAAACAGTTATTTCCAATGTGCTTATGAGGTTTGGTTATTCATATGTGCAAATTTATTATCTTTAACTTTTTTTGTACTAATCCACACTTAGCGCTTCACTTCTTGCCTCATGAAGAGGTCCTTCATTGCCTCTTGCCTTCCAAAATGTTGACTTGAAGTGGTTTTGCTTTTTTTGCTGAAATGGGTAATGAGGTTATTGTGGTGGATTATCATATAGTTGTATTTGCTGTAACTGTGTTATTACTTTGTATGGTTTGTTGACTTATTCACAGACATTGGGTTGCATTCTCTTATGAAAAGCATATTCTTAAAAAATAAACTAATATTTGATAGCCTGATATGGTAACAACGAATTTATTTGCTGTTGGTTAACTATGGAAATTTGCACGTGTAGATCACCTGTGACAGCAAGGAAGCTGAGGTTTTCAGTTTGGATAGTGAGGTTTGGGGGACTTCAAGTAACCATTCCTTGCTTGACCAGGTAATGCTGACATCATTAAATACTCAACTTATCTAGCCAGCAGAATTAGGGTTCATGTGTTTGTTTTTGAGAAGCAAACCTTGGATAGAAGATCTAACAGTCAGACAGTCAGCCATGACGTAGAACCATTACTTTTTTTGTTGCCCTTGCTTTCAATTTTCACAATGTAATCTTTCATGGATGTATTACCTATCTTAAAGGCATCAAATTTCAACTTGTATTGTTGTCAAAAAGATGATCTTTTGATTGAGCTGTTAATATCAAAGGTAGTCTTCTTATTTGTGTTTAGAAAGTAAACCTCATATTTGACTCGGCATAAAGATTTTTTTTTTTAAATTCCCTTAAATCCATAACAGAATTAGAATTTTATTGACTTCCTCAATTGGATATTTATTTTTTCTCCGATCACAGTAGTCACATTGTCATTTCGAGTTCGTTCTCCATTTTCTGCATTTTATTATTTTTTAAATATTAAATCTGGTCAAATTTGGGTTGAATTTTTCTCTGAACACTGAGTTAATATGCAGGATTCGTGTGGTCTGCAATCACTGTGCAGGTGAGCTGTTGCTTTTACTGATTATTTTATAGGGAGAAGGATTATGTGATGAATTGCATCTTTTTGAAAAAAGAAAAATCACTAAACATATTAATTGACCTCAGCATAAGTCAGGTACCTGTTCGCTTGCTATCATATTTTCTTACTTCCCCTAACTTTATGTACTAACATACACAGTGTGTCATGAACCAATAAAACTTTTGTGATGAACTCTGATTGTTTGCAGTTCATTGCAAAATTCTTTAAGATTCTAATGAGGAATTTTCTGTTGCAATCCTTTTCCTGCTTGATAGTCAATTTTACTTGTCAGTGGTACTCCCATTAATGTAGGTGCTCATCTTATCAAGCATTTTTATGTGGTCTCACAAAATTTCTCTTGGATTCGGATGTCCTGTAATGCATTTTCTGTAATCTCAATTGGGATCTGCATCCTGGGTTCCACTTGAACGTGGGAGCACCTGCCTTCTAGACTGCCACATGGGTCCACGAGAATAGGTCCCTGCACTTGGGCTTGTATGCTGGCTGGGTTAAGGCTGTGAAATG
>JBDJHY010000097.1:8071424-8105286 GCA_039654485.1 Withania somnifera
TCTAATGGTAAAGAGCGGAGAATTTTCTTTACCTTTTCATTTTCTTCGATGTGCTTTCCAAGGGAGCTCAATTCATTGATGATTTCCGAGAATCTATCCAACATAGTTGAGATTGGTTCTCCTTTCTTCATCACGAACATCTCATAGTCATGGAGGAGTATATTGATTTTTGTTTCCTTGACTTGAGAGGTTCCTTAATGGGTGACCTCCAATATCTCCCACATTTCTTTGGCACTTTTGCATGATTAAACTCTATTGGTTTCTTCAATAGTGAGTGCACAAAAGATGAGTTCATGCCTCCAATCATCATCATTGTAGTCCAATTCATCCTTTATGTTTCCATGAGCATCTGGAGCAATTTTTGGACCATGTATAATGATTTTCCAAAGCTCAATATCTTCGCTTTTAATGAAAATCATCATTCTATTCTTCCAAAGAGAATAGTTGACACTATTGAATTTTGGTAGTCTATTTGTGGTAGTCTCTTCTTCAAAGAGGGTGACATTATGGTAGGAATTCATTGTGAATCTTAAACTCTTAGGATGTTAATCCTGGTCCGTAACTTCTATAGTTTATACATGATCATGTCTTATTTCTTTTTAGTGACCCATTATGAAGTGGTAGATAGTAGTGAAAGAAGTTGAGTAGAAGCTAGATGAAAGATAGTGTATGCTCAGTCAGTAGTAGCTTTGGGGTGCCTTGGTCACCTAAGATGTAAAGTGTGCTAGTAGTAAATTAGTAAATGAGGTTGATGATTATAGTAGTGTTAAGTATATCCCAAGGTAGATTAGCTTCAAGAAAGCCCATGATAGAACATAGTTATAGGCTTGAATGTCATATTAGTATGTGTATGAATGATTACATTATATGGTCAGTGACTCCTTGATTGGAGATAAAGATTGATAAGTCTAAGTGATAAGAAGTAATGTCCTTATAGATATAGAATATGGTATTAATGGCTTAGATTTTCCTGATTACATTGTAAGTGAAACCTTATACCATGGGGTTAGGCTTGAATTAAGTAAGTCATATAGCTCTACTTAGCTCTTACAAGTTTGAGAAGGATATCCTTAAGAGAATTTGAAGTCACAGCTAGTGAAGGGTAATAGTCCATGAGTAGAGCATGTTGGTAAAATATAGTTAGGCTTGAAAGTTAATAGATGCATTGATTGGAGAATAGTAGTTTTATTCGTGTTTACTGCCTTGGATTGTCATGTTCCATGTTATTCAGTTTCTTACATCCCAACAAATCATTCCAGAAATCAGACAGATAGACTCTTAAATTCTCTTATTTTCTCCTAGTTTTACTCCTCTAAATTTTATATCTATGCCTATTTCATATGTTTCCTTTGGTGCATACACATTATATATATTCTATTTGAGTTCTTACTCCTAGACAGAACCAGTTTTGGCCATGATAGATGACCAATTTCAGAAATTATTTTCATGATTAGTAGTTTTATTCTTCTAGCCTAATCACATCCTTCATTCGAAGATAAAACAACTAATACCAACGTCTCTTCCTTTCTATATTAGAGACAGTGTGAGGTAAACAAGTTTTCCTCTTGGTTATACCTTTATGTTTATGTTCCATGTCAGACAACTTCAAATTCAAACGAGGCTTATGTACAAGCTCGTGCTTTTAGTGCTTTATGAACCCAGGTCAAATGGCTAAGATACTCAAAAAAATGTTGGTATTTCTTTACAAAAAGGTCCATATGACTCGTATTCTTAATCCTTTCCCTTAGAGTGTCATTATGTTCCTTGTGAAGAATATTTCTAAGGTAATGAAGTCCACCTTACAAAATTCGGTATATGATCTCATTCAGAATATCCATGCTAGTGTCTTCCACTCTCACCTCATGATCATACACTCCTTTGAAGATAAATAAAGTCTTTTATGGCTGTACAACTCAGTTTACGAGAATAGCCCCAGACATGCTATAATAGTATGCTCAGATTCTTCTCAACTTAACAAGTTGTTTCCAGTTATATCAGTTCCTTGCTCCCACGCCTCGTACTCATGTGACCCTTCATAGTTGATACAAATCCTTATACTGAACCATACTCCATCTCATCTTATAGTAAGTCTTAGTCCGCGCATTTATGCCAGAGTCATTCGGTCACGTCAAATTCCATTAAATAAATTAACTTCATGTTCATGTCCAGTTTAAGCTCAGTATCCAGCATCATCTCTTAGTTCTTCTCATGTCCAGCCTTATCCTTCATTCAAGGACAAATGATTTCAAAGGTGATATAATGTAACACCCCAAAAATTTTGAGCTAGAATTTAAACAGTTCCACATACATAGTTGTTATATCTCGAAATTTAAAACCATATTCGTGTTCTATTAATCATGCTTTTTAGCTTCGTAATCACGTCATGCAAACCCTGAAGAACCAATTATAAAATGTTTAGGGATGGCTATAGGTATTAAATAATGTTTTTAGACCGTGAAATAAATCTAACGCTGTGCATCAACTAAAATTTGGAAGCCTCACATCTTGTAGAAATTCAAGGAGCTCGCTGCTTCTTGAATAGCCTCATGCCATGAGGCTTGTCAAAGTTTTGGGAGACTCACACCGTGAGACCTACAAAAATTTTGTAGCCTCATGATAAAAATAGTGCAAACTTTTTAGCTTTTTTCTATTTGTTTCTAGGAGGGTTTAGGTAATTTTTCTATCCACTAAGTGACTAAACTACGTCTTTTTGGAGTCTTTTAAAGGATTATATTACATAGAAATTATTGTAATTTCCTAACCTGTCCCTAAATCCCCATACTTAGTAAATTAAAAACCATACATTCTGTCAAAGAACAAAAAGAAGAAAAAGGCAGTGTGGTTTCTCTTTCTTTCAAGGGTTTCAAGTCTTCAAGATTCTCTAAGATTTCTACCTAAGTTCTTGTGTCAATTCGGTATGGGGGTTGAATGAGAGTCTCCTTTCACTCTCATGCCTAAAACTTCATGTTTAGCAACATTTGTGATTCTTTAATTCTAGTGTTCAAAATCCCATATATATATTGTCTCCATGATTTCAATTATGCAAGATTTACATCTTTTATGACCTATAACATGATTTTTATGTGTTTTTAATGAAATATACTCAACTAGCATGTTTAACTAAATTATCAAGAATCTTAATATATTTATGGCTTTATTTCAAAAAAACTTCATGAACTAGTTTTGAAACCTTTATGATATTGAGTTATGCATATTACATGAATTATGAAAATTAAACATGATAAATAAGACAAAAAAATTAAGGAGCTTTGGCTCGATTATGCTTAAGCTCCGACCATCTAGATATGTCCCTTTATAAGGTCTTTTAAGAATATGAGCATTACGCATACTTTGGAAGGATTATATAGCATCGAAAGAATTAACTCAACAAGACTTAGTTTGGAACTGTGTAGACAACCCAGGATTATAATTTCAAAATTAGCTAAAGGATTCTTAGCTAAAATTTCATGATTAGTTTTAATTGAGACACATTAGGGCAAACTCTTTATCAGTGTAGGTTATAGGACACTAGATTTTTTTTTGGTGTAGGTTTACGACACCAGACTCTAGTTGCTCATATCATAGTTTCTATCGATTATTAAAAGCTCCTACCTCATGATTTTAAGATTTAGAACTAAACTAAGTGTTTTGACCCAATTAAGACATGATTTACTTACTATTTAAAAACTTGACTTAAGACTTACGATTTTCAGCTTGTTTTCAGTATTTGAGTCATTGCATACATTTCTGATTTATGATATGATCTTTAGCCTCTTTACGTTACACATTGTTACTCAGACCAATATATTTCATGCACTGACTCCATTAGTGGTTGCGTTCTTTATGACTATGCAGATACAGGTTTTCCATTCTACCCTCGATTCAGTAAGGTAGATACTTGTAGAATAGTTTGGTGAACCTCACAGGCCGGGGATAGAAGTTGTTCTATTCTTTATGTCTTTTATTTACTTTAGTTTATGTTGATAGCTGCTTGGGGGTTTTCCCAGCAATTCTCCCTAGTCTAGTAGAGGTTTTAGACATAGAGTCATGTGGTATTAGTTTTTCAAGTGTTTTGCCCATTTTGTGCTCACTTATGAGATTGTCTAGATTCCCTTTATGATATCTTTAGTACTTGTTATGCTTTATTAGATTGATTCCGTAGTATGTTTAGAATTATGAGCGAGTTCATGTGCCAAGGGCTTGCTTGGATTCACTTGTGGATTCTGAGCACCATGTTACATCTAGGGGGCAGTCTCGGGGCGTGACAAACTCTACATCCAATGTCATTTTTCCACTTTTCCTCAAACCTTTGGGGGAAGCCAATCTGGCTTTGTGCTCTAACATAGTGCATCCGGGAGCTGCCTGAGTTCCTGTATCCCTTGGCATATTGTCTTCTTGTCGGTCCTTTGTACATAGTCACTATCCCGTAGCTGATCTTGACAAAGCAGTAACAAGTTGGTCTAGGTTTTGTAACAAGCTAAAATCTTTGCTAATTTTGCAACATAGATGAGCTAGGGTACCTAAAGTGTAATTTTTTTCTATTACAAATTCTTTTCCAGTCATAAAACACTTCAGGATCTCTGTTTCCTTCTTGATTTGGTGCTTAAACTGAAAATTTTGATTAAGGCATTTTCTATGTTAGATATATCAAAGAACTATTTATTTGTTGATATTTCATTATTTAAGGTAACTTATAGTAGTTATTTATAACTGGTAGAAAAAGGTGATACAACATCAATGTAGCATTTGTTATATATAATCTAGGGAAAAAGATAAAAAATACCTCTCTATTTTGAGAAATTGACTAATTTTGTCATTCGTTATATTTTCTGGCTAAATAGACCATTTATGTCATACTTTGTGGTTAAATATATCCCTATCACTAAAGTTAATGAAAGTGCTCTTTTTTTAATACTTCTCCATATTGGTAAGGTACGAGCCTAGATGACTTGACATTTCGGTGATGTGGATGTCATGTGACGTGCCACATAGGCACAAGATTTTCTTCTTTTTATTTTTATTTTTAAATAATTTTTTTAAATTATTTAATTTATCTATTATTTTTTTTAAGAAAAAGTATCCTTGATCTTCTTCTTGATCCTCGCAGAATCTTATTTCTTCGTCTCAGGATTTGATTTATTCAGGTCTTCTGCAAACAATAAAGAATTTTTCTACCTCGTCTGTCAATGATTCTTTAGTTTCATCATCACATTTTCCAGAGTGAACAGAATTAATATTCTTGAACTTCGCTCTTCCATGCTTCCAATGTGCATACATATCACAGAGTCTTACTGCTTCTTCCAAACCTGAGAGAGTAACACTAAACTTCAGCCTAAGATTACTTTTCCTTGAAGCTCATATATATAAATGAATACATAAATAATTAATAAAATTTATTTAAGAATAAAAAAAACTTTAAAAGAAAAAAATTCTTGTGCCAATGTGGCATGCCACATCCCTCAAATGTCATGTCATGTAAGCTCGTATTTTGCCATCGTAGAGAAGTATTAAAAAGGGGTATTTTAATTAATTTTAGTGAGAATAAGAGTATATTTAATCACAAAATATGACATGAGGGGTATATTTAGACAGAATGTATAATGAAGGACAAAAGCCAAAATTTTAAAATATAGGGGTATGTTTTTATCCTTTTCCCTATAATCTATTACTACTTATAGTATAGAAAATTAGTTAATTTATTAATTTTGAGTAATTATTTGAATTGAACTTTTATTAAGCTAACATAATTGTGAAATATTAAATATCTAATTGTATCATCAACATCAGAGAATTTATAATCATATTTTAAATTTAAAACAATCTATCCATAATGAATTTTTTTTATACACAGGGTTTCAAGTGGATTCACAGAGCTTTCCTGCCATTGCTTCAAAATCTGCATAAGAAAGCTGTTTGGGAAAATAGTAGAAGAAGAATTTGAAATTAGGGTTGAATATGGAAGAACAAAGTATCAATTTAAAGGGAGAAATTTTTCGATAAGTTGGACTGCTTGGGTGTACTATTATGTCAGCATTTTAATTTAGCTGAATTATTAAGTCAGTTGCATGGCAACGAATTAAAATTAAGGGTTGCAGTGGTAAGGATAGCTTTAATACAAAAAACGAATGGAAAGTAAATGTAAGTTATTTTAAATAGTTCAAGAATAATTTTAATCTTTTACCGTTAATTTTTACAGGTTATTCATTTATTACACACACAAAAAAAATTGAATGGTTTAACTTAGACAAAACTTATTTTCGTATATGTACAAGTTTTGGAACATCAAAGCAAATCTCATAACTAAGAAGCCAAAGAGCTTTAGCAGAATGATCATTAGGACAAGGATTTGACTTTACATGGGTGTTGGAATTATTCTGTCTTTTAGTTTTTGATAATGTAAAAAAAGAAAGTAATTCTGTTTTTTGGTTTTTTATTTTTTGTGGAAAGTATTTTTCTTCGAATTGTCTTCCTTTTGAGATTGGCAGAAACTTGAAAAAGGCACGTAAAACTCTTTAACAACCACTCTTTTTGCTGATTTTCATTTAATGGCTTATTCAACTCTTTTGTAATGCCTCCCCGGTTAAGTGTCTTCTTGAGGATTTGTAGGATCCAAATCACTTTCAAATCAATGGCTTGCCGTAACACAATGTTTGTTCTACAAATGTATCTACATTTTATCAACAATGGACAACAAGCTTCTTTTAAACAATGGAACAAGCAAAAAGTGATAACAAGGTCTGGTTTACTTTCTCAATGCAACGGTCATGGTTCCACTATTAAGGGTTTGTTCGTTTTGGGTCTAGATTTGTATATATTTGTTGTTTGAGCTTTTACATCCAAAAAGCGCATCAACAATTGATTTTAGACTCATTTTAATAAGCTCCATCGCTTTCTTCTCACATTTCAATGTGGAATTTGCCTAAGGTATTGTGCCCATTTTCCTTCTCCTTTTCTTTTTTAAAGAAAAAAAATGTGAAATTAGGGGTAAGGAAATAAAAAATACTGGAGGAAAATTACAAAGTGGGAAGTTAAGTTATTAGTAGGATTCAGAGGAGAGGTCACAAGCCACCACTCCAATAAAGTGAAAGTTTAATGGCAAATCAATTAAGCTACTAAATTCCCGTAAGATGCACCCCTTCTTCGGAGGCTTACCCTCCGTATGGGCGCCATCCTCTCTGATTTTGATGAAGTCCAACTTATTGGAATGAAAATTAGAGTAGATATTTCATGAAAATAGTCATGATAGCCAAATATGTATCATGTTATGATTAGGACTATGGTTAAAGGTTATCGCTTTGTCATGTACAAATTAGTTGGCATACATTTATGTTACAAGCATGAACTTATGCGATGTTTATTAGATGGTATTATTTTGGATTTTCAAATATGATTTCTTGTGAGGAAACTGAGGAGCATAATTTATTGCTTAGTTATGCACGTCTTTCATATTGATAGTACTCTGTTTTCGTATATTAGTATAATCGGTGTGCTTATGCTTCTATATACATGATAAAGATGGACTAAATCACAAGTCAACATTGACAGGAGAATATACAACCCCAGATCTCTGCTAGAACACAATTGAGCATACAATTAAATGTCTCATGATAGTGTATTTAAGACATGCTTATATATTCATACAATAATTTGAACATGAGATCATACTTTGACATGTAAGGGCCTAGTATCTTGGTAAATTATCCGAATCAAAAGAAAGTAACAAGTGAGAAATCTAACGTCTGTAAAAACTTCCTCACAAGTAAAACTTTCTTTTCAAAGGAAACAAGTATTTCTTGATCCTCTATGTGATGGCACAACTAAGTTGAATGGTTTGTGAGTAACTAATGGAACATGCTTCAACTTTGATCAAAATACAAGAAGCAAATTGCTCTTGACAATGCGGCCATCACTTGAATGGATCATGGCATCAGTTTTTCATCGGATACAAGAAAATGGAAGACAAGTGTGTTCTAAAGACACTTTGCTTGAAGGCGAGTACCAGCCGAAAAACCTTCAGTATATGCAGTGTTCTTGAACATTGTCTGCACAGACAAAAAGCGATGGTGAAAAATAGCATGTTAGTAGGAAGGATTGTCGTCCTTGTTAATAGATAGAAGTGCTTTGTTTTGATATTCGTGATAGGAGTCGTAGTTCTATGCTTGTAGTGCCTTGTTCTTGAAGTTTTGGTGCGCTTTGTTGTTTTGGTTAGATCATTTATAATACCACATGTTTCTGGTACTTTCAGTTGTTTTTGGTACTATTTGTTCTTGAGGTCTATCGGAAACCACCTATCTATCTCACCTCTGAGATAGTGGTACGGAATGCATATCCTCTACCCTCCCCATACCCTACTTTATGGGAGTATACCGGATTTGTTGTTGTTATTCTCCGGGAAAATAAGGGCAAGCATGAAATTGTTTTTAACAGAAGAGGAAAAAAGAAACCCTGAACTAATCCTATCCAAATTTGACATTCTATAAACCACTTTGATGGCTTTGGCTTTGAGAAGTATACAGCTGAATCCCAGTTTCAAAACTGCAAAACCCCAAACCAACTGACTACTTGCCCAGTAACATTATGACTAGAATATTTTAACATTATGACTTTTGTTTGACTAATATATCTGTTAGGTGCAAAATAAATTATCTGTTTGGATATGCTCTCCTACCAGTTTATCTATAGATATAATGCTTATTGATGCTTAAACTGCATGATGTAAATCATACAACATTTCATCACTGAGTTGAGTAAAGAGGAAGTAGGTACTCACAGCTGTGCTCTTTAGCTCTGTTGCAAGCTTTTTCCTTATGGCCTCAACAAGTTTCTCTTTCTGTTTTACATTCTCCTCCGTTATCTGGATTCGTTTTCGAAATAAAATTTAACTGGATATTACATTTCTCAAATCATCACAATAAAAATTTAGTTGAGTGAAAAGTGCATCATTTATTTACCTCCGAAAGAACAAGCGATGATGTCCTCTCTATGAAGTCTTCGACAAATTTTTCGGGATCAGCAAATGAGTTTGATAAGGTAACTCCATTTGATTGTTTCTCCTTCCGCACATCAGATGATGGCCTAACTGCTTTAGCTGTTTCAATAGAAGGATTTATTGACATCAGTTTCCTTCTTCAATGTCTTCAGGACCACATCCAATTCAAAATGAAATCCAACGAGATAAGCTGAAGATGAACAACAACAATTGTATGGATGCATTGGCTCCAATTAATCGTTGAACTTAAATTAAACCACTTCAAATGACCCTTTAGTTTCTAAGAAATTTCTAACTGGAGTACAACTAGATACACTATCAAAAATGGCCATCTTCATCTAATAGAATAAATCCCTACAAAGAAGACTGTTAAATGGACACCTCAATGGTCTTATCAATGTTCTGAAATTAACCTTCAAGTGAAAAAGCTCCAAAATTCAAATCACCCCTCTTTACTGGAACGCTGGCAGGATGAGAGAGTTGGAAGAAGCTTGAAGTGAATCCAAAAGACCATTCATCTGAGCGTCATTTGGACTATATGGCTAGAAAATAACAAGAGATGTCTTGAAGGGGAAAAACTTCACGTCTTTTGTGAAAAACAAATGCTTACAGCATTTCTCTTTTTGGTGGAAGTGTGTAACTATAGATAGTATGATAGGAAATTCTTCAGAGTATACTGAGTTTTTGGAATCAATGCAGTTGAGGAAGTGAAAGAGATTACGTATTTTTCTTTTTTGCAGTACACCTCCTTCGTGCGCTATTAATAAAATTACCTTACCTTATCCAAATTAAGAAGATTCTTCCCTCAAGTAGCAGTTGAGGATATCAACTTAGTCCTACTAATAGTTTTCCAACAAACTAGATGGTAGATAGAGATAACCAAAATCATTCTCAATAACATGGATGGGATTTATTCTAATCTTATTATTCAGTTTGATCCAAACTTACCATCTAGATTCTTCCAAAAGGCAAATTCACAATGATTCGACACAATATTTCACATGATTCACATCAATGCTTCTTCCAGCAACTTTTGTTTCTATACCTGCCTTCTTTTTTAAAACAAATCAGGTTTCTTCCTTTAAAGCTTAATAAGAAGATTCAGTTAATTGAAACAATTATTTCTTATACAAGTTTTATTATTTTGCAGACACCGACTGACCAGTAATGCTCAAAAAGAAGGAACAAAGAGGAAAGAGAATGGAAAGAATATTCTTTGGTTAAAGGATCAAAATAGAGGATTAGTATTGTAGATAAGTAATGCTCCAAATGAGAGAACAAAATAGAAAAAGGAAAAAAATGGAATAAAGTTTTTGGTTAAAAATAAAATAGTGGATTATTATTTAGATAATGCGAAGTAACATCAGTTATACACATTTCTGATGTCAACTTGACTTCATTAATATTGAGAGTTTTATATTATCATGTGTAGGTAATGCAATCTTAGAGTGGTCATTTGCACCATTTATGCATTCAATGAAGCACAAGCACTTCTATTACAATATCTCACATTTTTACAGTAACATATGCGGATGGATTTGGTAGCTCCAATGACACTGATTTCTTGGATGGGATTCCCACAAGACAGGGTACAGAAATAACACAAATAATTTGCTGGGCATCAATGTATAATAACATGCATAAATCTTGTTGAAATACAACAATTCAATCAGTAAAGCATTAACATAGCCAAAAGTGTACCTGAAACTCCAGTTGACTTGTTATTGACTGGGGCATGATTCATGTCAGAGACTTGCAGTGGAGCTGTTTTGTCTGGTTGACCTGATAGCACAATTGTATCAGACGGAACAAGGGAGGCTAGATCAGGAGGTTGATCTTTTCCTACTGGAGGATTAGCCTTGAAAGGAAGAAAAACAAAAAAGTCATATAAGCAACAGGAACATAATCATTTTCACACAATACTGTGATCAAGCATATAAATTCAGCCAAGCAATTGGATATAAAATCACCTCCAAGTCAACATAGACAGGTTGCTTTCCTATGGAACTCAGAAACTTATCCAGATCACGAACATTAAGAGCTGCAAGAAGTATAACCAGACAGTCAAAGCATGTAAATGCAGAATTCTGCATTAAGCTCTACAAATAATCCCCAATATTCTAGTTCTGGAAAAAAAAGTTGGTAAATTTGTATCTCCCATTAATATTACTAATTTGCAATAAACTTCCTTAGACAATGTCATATCCAATAGGAGAGACAGAATCAGCCACTTTACTTTCCTAATCTCCTATCAAGTTTCATCTACATTTGCAGCACAACAGAAAGGTACCACTCTCCAAGTAAATGTGAAAAGTAACTTTAACAAAAAAGCAAAATATGAAAGGTAAATAGAAGGAAACATTATCCTAGCACAAAATAAACACGGACTCTTTTAAGGATGAAAATAAACAAGGACTTGAAGAATATTAAAGAGTAATTTACTTAAAAGCAAGAAAGCCCATAACTTATCCTCTGTCAACGGTAAAACTACCCACTAATCTTTGAGATTAAAGTGTAATACAATATAAGGTTGAACAACATCCATTTGTGACTTCTCATATTTATTAGGCAAGGCATAGAAAATCTCATATGATGACAATATTATCCCACTAAAGTTCAAAATAGGAACTATGTAAAAGAAATAAGATGAACAGGAGGGAAGATTGAGAAAATGAATCAAGACAGATGTCTTACTCCTTGGCTATTTCATATTCACACTTTCCGATGTATACTGTACAAGGAGACATATACACACTTTATAGAATCTAATGCTCCCTCTTAATTGATGCACAGAATGCATATGTGCGGAGCTTGAGCATCTTTTCCATGAGAGAGTGACAATTCTCTCGGGAAACGTTGGATTTAATGCAATATGAAGATCCATTTGATTGCCGCACATATTTTTCATATAATCAATCTCTTCAAACTTCATTCTTTGAACAGTTGTTTGTTCCATATAAGTTTCCGAGAAGCCATCACCACAGCTCGATATTCTTCTACACCAGATTTTGTTTCTTGCTCTTCAAGACACTTATTAGCTCCAACCAAAGAAAAGTATCCAGATGTAGAGCGTCTAGTCGTCTACCAAGATAATTGATATTTTTAAGTAATTCGATAGCATACTTATCACATTCTTTCTTTCTTTTTGAAATTGAGCATACTTATTGCTATCTAATATTTACGCTTTGTGGTTTTGGTGTACATTATTCTGCAATATTTACATATTCCTAATATGTGATTTGAGGAAGGAAAAGAGCTTAAACAAACAATTATTCTTTGGCTAAAAAGTCCTGGAAGAATATAAGGATAATGAAAGTAAAATTCTACTACGAAGTGGAGGATCTTACAGATTGTTGTATCATTAGAGAGTGGGTGGAAGAAGCAACATTCCTGAGTTTTAAAGCCTTGATCTAACAACAAGGAAACACGCCTTGAAAAGGAATATCAGGTTATCATCATAAGAATCGTTGATATTGTACCACAGAAAACATCAGAAACATTACAGTTGTTTAATAAAAGAGTGAAATGAGTACCTAGCCGATTCATTTAAAAGTGCAAATGGAGTGACACAACCAACCGGCACCTTACATAGTAATGAAGAAAAAAAATATTAGAAGGGCTTGCAAAAAACTTAGGCCATGAGAAGATATAAGAGAAATGATTCTGATGATTGTTCAAGCGAGTAATCCACAAGTTACTTATCAAAGAAGAGGAAAATCCTACAACTTTGACACAGAAGAGCATCACCAAATTTATACAATATTTCATCTACTAGATTTAAAAGTAACTCAATATCTATGAATTAGATACTAAAAAGCAAGGAACTATCTTTTATTATAAAGGTTCTTACTGTCCAAGATTCTTACATCCAAGGTTTTGAAGAATGAATACATGAAAATTTCAAGTAGGAAGAAACTTTAATAATGCAATTGCATAGCATACTTGTTAAAGTTAAACACAAAGGTTTAGACAGAGAAAACGAAGCACTAAATGTTTGAGCTTAAGTACTAGCCAGCTGTTTCTTCTTGAACTCGGACATCGATTTATCATAAGATAGCTCATGGTACACTTCCAGTTTGGAAAGAGCAATACCATTTCTATTACAGGAATCCCTAAAAGCATAATCAGGTCACTTCACTTGCTCAACTTCAAGCACTTGGAAAGGATGATGTCTGTAAAATCTCAAATTTTGGTAGGCCATATTTAGTTACACCACCTATGCCACAAGGACTCGGTATGATATTGAACAGAGGTTTCACGTAAGTCTTAAGTCAAGAATTTAAAATACAAGGTGAAAAATAAGTTTTCTTCAAAATTTGGTTGACCTATTTTCTTTATTCTGTTCCACTTGACTCTTTTAAAGTGTCAAAGCATTCTCATAAAGTAACTTAATATAGAAGAATAGTGCTTTGTTTCTGATGGCATGTAGCAGTTGTAGAAAAGGCAAATTAGGGTATAAAAACTAATGGTAAATATAAGAAAATCCAGGAAACCAGGGGAAGGGGGAAGAAATAGGACATGAAGGTATACCATTATCTGAATCAACCCAACATTGATCAGAAAAGATAACACACAAACCTGAAGTACTTCTCCAAGTGCTTCTTCAGGAGCCATTCTTAACCCTCCTTTTCCCAAACCAAGCCTCTGAGACAAAACTGCTCAGTTTCAACAGAATGCATGGAATCCGTTAAAAATCAAAATACTTCAGCTTTACATAAAAAGGAGATAAAGACATGTAATACAACAGCAGTATCTACTGTTACGTAACATGTGATGATAGGTATTCTGTTCCCGTACATGGAAAATTCTATGCTACTGTCCAAAAGTAACGGAACTAAAGATTGGATACCTTTCAAATCTACATTGGTTTTTGCCAGTGCAGAAACAACATAGAACCTATGTTTCTTATCCTGCATGAGAGGTAAGGTGTACACATAATATTTACAATTGATTGGAGTTAAGTCTAAGGAAAGGTAAAAGAAGCTAAAATAAAAATATTTCCATAAATCTGCCCTACCTTCAAGAATAAGTTTTTACTCAATGCTCCATTCAGATGACCAACATGCTTTGCCTGAAGGAATGAGAACTTGAAACTGTCATTCAAATGGAAGAGCAACTAACAAGGATTCAGACTTACCTGTGCTTCAACTGTCAAAACCACAGGATGTTCGTGTTTGGTGAAATCAATTTGAAGCTCCTAAAAAGAACAAAAAGTAGTGATTACTTAAGCAACATTCTTGCTAGCATAACATCCCATCTTCAAGAATGCGATGAATGATAACATATTCAAGTTATCAACACAAGATAAGATAAGCTGTTAGTACTTCGCAAAAATGCTTTTAGAATAAGACCCTCTTGACTTGGAATTAACAGTTCCAAAAACATATTAAAACAACCATAGATCTGCAGATACAGAAGGAACCTGTAAACGGGCAAGCAATTGCTCCTTCGTATAACCCATTTTGTCTTTGCAGAAATCTTCTCTACAGGTCCACTCTCTGCAAATAACACCAAAAAAAATTACTGGAGATGTTTTTTCGTTTATTTTTTTCAAAAAGTTACTGAAGACATTATAACGACATACTCAGTGTATTTCCATAAGTGGGTCGGGGAGAGGCAGAATGTACACAGAACTTCCCCTACCTCGCGGAGATAGGTGGTTTCCAAAAGACCCTCGACTCGAGTATCATATAACAAGGCAGTTTGGAAAGATAATATAGAGGTAGAACAAGGCATTGCAAATAAGACATAACAAACAATAGAGAAACCATAACAGACCAAGTTTAATGTGACAAACAAAGCACAAGAAATCACAGGTAGTAGTATCAGTGCATTAGTTATACTATACAGCCATTAAATAGAATTAGCTAATTATTGTTTCATTAGTTATTGTTGGTTTTTACCATTACTTTTAAGGCTGGTATTTTACTGTTTACTATGTCTTTGACAGTTTCAACGATTAGCATTATATCCACAATTTGTGGAGTTACCTTAGGGAATTGTTACTATCGTGCATGCTTATTTGTAGCATTCCTACAATACTATCAATCAAGGTCTTTTGAATTCTTTCTCGTTTAATTATGGTATCAAGAGCCTAAATAAACTCTAAAGAGTAAGATCCTATTTCTTTTTCTCTCCCACCCACCACCCACAAATGGAAGACACTCAGCCAATACTGATAAGAACATCAGCACAACGGTGGTTCACTTTAATCCTGCGTCCCAATTGCCAATAAAATATATGGCAGCCAAAATTTTGCAACGCGGAAGGTGCAAATTCCATGCTTATGCATGGTCATCTGATGGGCCTACTACCTCCAGATCTCGCACTATCACAACAAGCACAGTCCCTAGTGCCAATCCTGCATTTGCTCTTTGGTTTCGCCAAGATCAACCTATCCAAAACACTCTTATAGCTTCTGTTGATCCAACAATTGCCATAACTTTTGCAGTTGCTAATTCAACAAAAATAACTTGAGATGCATTCCACACTGCCTATTTGAACAAGACCCAAGCTAGAATTTTCAGTCTGCATGATCGACTGACAGAAGACTCCCCATCAATCACCACCGAATACTTGCAAAATATTTTATCTATTTCTGACAAACTCTCTACTACTAGTGTCCCAGTCACCAATTCTGAACTTATTGTCAAGATCCTGAGTAGGTCCAGAGTTTCATGAGATTTCTATTGCAATTCGTGCTCGTGACTTCATTATTACTTATGAAGAACTCTACGAAAAGCTTCTGGATCATGAGTTTTTCCTGTGATATGAAAAGTCAAAGAAAACTCTCAACAAGATTATGTTGTTGATGCTACATACACTAATTCTGGTAATTCACAATCGTCGCCCCAACAATAACAATGTCAGAAACCAACAAAGATGGTCCAACACTCGCTTTATTTCACCCTATCAATGGCAATCTTTGACGAACAACTCTGGACCAACAACAACTCCTATGATGGTGTTCGCTGCTAGCTACGCAGCAAACCAGGTCATATTGCTAGTGTTGGTAGATCCAAACCTCACAATCATTTTGAGGTCAAGGCCAACTATGTTTCAGAAATTGCATGCATCAAGAAATCTCTCGATTCTAGACTCTGGAGCATCTCATCAACAGAACTGCCAAACCTTACAACTTGCAGGCATACAGTGACATAGAGTTAGTCATTGTGGGTGATGGTAATCAAATATCAATAACTCACACTGGTTCAACTCAATTACATGCATTAAATAATGCTCTCAAACTTTCTAATACTCCATGTGCACCTACCATTAAACGCAACTTACTTCCAATTTCTAAATTTTTTCAAAAATTAACCTCTGTTGATTTTTTCCTTTTCATTTTTTGTGGTGGACTTGAGCACGCGGACTCCGTCGGTCCACGATCGTAGTAGAGATTGTCTTTATGAGTGATCAACTTCACCTTCGTTTCCTTCACCAAATAATCCTAACTTCACCTTCGTTGCCTTCACCAAATAATCCTTCCTCCATCATCATCGATTGCATTACTTGTATGCAAGACTTTTAAATTTTGTTTGAAATAAATCCTCGTTGCCTTGCTCACGAGAAAATTTTCTCGTTTGTAATTCTTGCTCATCAAATAGAACTCATTGCCATCCCTTTCAGCAACTTACTTTATCAAGTACAAAACCATTTCAAACAATTTTAAGTGACTTATAAGGCCATTATCCAGTTTTATCAATTGACAAAAAATTATACTTCTGCATTTTTATTGACGAATATACCAAATGCATTTGGTTTTATACAATGAAAAATAAATGTAAGGTTAAAGAACTTGTCAAAAAATTTCAAGCGTTAATGGAGCGCCATTTGAATAAAAAAGTTCTTTCTATATATACTAATGATGGTGGACAATGTAAAAGTCTTGATCCATACCTAAGCTCTTAGAGTATTAAAGACCATTTAGCTCTTCCATACATACGTCAAAGAGTTGCTCTTGCCGAACGAGGTCATAGACACATTACTGAAACAACAAAAACATTACTTCATGAAGCTTCGCTTCCACTGATTCTTTCGTCTTTTGCTCTTCCATACACACTTTAAGGAGCTACACTTGTGAACAATGTCATAGACACATTATTGAAACAACATTACTCCATGAAGCTTCGCTTCAACCGACCCTTTGGTCTTTTGCCGGCCAACATGCGGAAACATTACTCAATGAAGTTTTGCTTCAACCTGCCCTTTGGTTTTTTGCCTACCAACATGTGTTTTACCTTATATACAAAATCAATCACCTTTCTACATGATATTTGGTGTCAGTATATCATTGTCTTGAGCTGACAGCCTTTACTTAACTCTTATGTAATGGTATGGACTGCGTACATTATACCCTTCCCAAACCCCACTATGTGGGAATTTACTAGGTATGTTTGTTGTAGTTGCTTGTATTTGGTAAAAATCCAAATTATGGCCAATTAAAATTTTTTAGGTTGCTTGTGTTATTGATGGCTCAAACCATATTTACAAAATAAACTAGAGTTGAGGTCAACACCTTGTGTTTATTTGGGGTTTTTGTCAAAGTATCATTGTAATCAATGTTTGATCCAAAATCTTCAAAAAATATACTTGTCTCATGATGTCAAATTTTTTGAAAGTGTTTTTCCTTTCCATAATACATTTTTAAAGCTCACCTCAAATTCTAAAACACTTGTGTGGGAAGACTTGGTTAAAACTAACCAGGAAACCTCTCTTTATTTTTCTCCTAAACCTTGTACAGATTTAGCACCCCTATAATTTTACCCAAGACAGATACCATCAGGCACACGCATGATACTGTCTCCTCCGGATGCGCTCCAATAGACCTACTTTGGTTGCGCCCCAACCGAGTATGCGATCAGAGGTGCTTCTCCTACTTCGTCTCCTCCAATTTTTTCTCTTCCTGATACCCAGTCTTATTACCCCTTCATCACCTCAACTATTATCAACATCCAATCCACAACCACCAAAAGCTCGTATTCCTATTGTTTATTCTCATCGCTCCACTCAAATGGCTGAAAAGAATGCATCCGCTCCAACCTTCCCCAATCCACACCCTTACCCTCTGCTTCAAAATCGAATTGACACTTCCTCACAATACAATATCCATAAACCAAAATAATTTTTTTATTACGTGGCTCTCCTCACATCTACATTTACTCCCACCACCTTCATCCAAGAAAATAAACACATAAAGTGGCAGGTTGCTATAAAAGTTGAATTTGATGCATTTGGTTAACCAAACGTGGGAATTGGTATACTCTCTGATCCGTCTAAAAATGTCATTTCTTGTAAATGATCGTACAGATTGGTTGCAAACGGATTTACCCAATGTCCCAGTGTTGATTTTCACGGCAGGTCCAGTCCCGGGAGTCAAACCAACTACTATTCGTGTGGCACTCTCCATAGCAATCAAATTTGATAGGCCTCTACGTCAACTCGACATCAATAACGCATTTTTACGGACTCTCCATAGCAATCAAATATGGAACAACCTTAGGGATTTATAGATAAGAATTGTCCAAGACTCCAACCCATATTTGTAGTCTTCATAAAGCTATCTAACGGACTCAAAATGCTCCCCGAGCGTGGTCTAATGAATTCAAGAATCATTTCCTCCTGCAGGGATTCATAAAAGCTGAGTTTGACAGTTGGTTCTATCCGTCCTCATTATCGAGCCCCCGTGTACCTACTGGTATATATGGAAGAAATTATTGTTACTAGCTATGACACTTCAGTTGTTAATCAGGTTATTCTTCCCTTGATTCTTGGTTTTTGGTAAAAGATATTGGAAATCTCACCTACTTTCTAGACGTTGAAGTCATTAGAAGCGTAGATGGTATTATTATGTCACAGAGTAATTAAACCAGTGATATATTGCGTGAGGGGAATAAGGCTGATCGAAACCTGCTAAAAATCCAATGACTGCTACTGAAGTGCTCAAGGTCAATGATGGTGGATAATCAACTGATGCAACCAGCTACAGGATGGTAATCGGGAAGCTCCTGCATTTGTCCTTTACTCGTCCAGACATTTGTTCCTCAGTAAACAAGCTGTCAAAATTTATGCACACTCCCTCTGAAACTCACTGGAAAGCTGTCAAGCAGGTACTAAGGTATCTTTAAGGGACTGCTTAATTTGGTTTATGTTTGATGCATCATAATGATCTCTCTTTACATATGTAGTTATGTACTTTGATGCGGATAGTGCTGGAGACGTTGATGATTGAGCCTTCACTACTCCACCGCTGGTTATCTTTTGTTTCTTGGCTAAAATCCTGTGAGTTGATCCTCCAAAAAGCAAAGAATGATTTCTTGTTCTTCTACTGAAGTTGAATATCAGGCACTTTCAAGTGCCTTTGCTGAACAAACTGGGTAACAAATCTTCCGGCAGATCTGTAACTTAAACTTCAAAAAGTCCCAACCATCTACTGTGACAATGTTGGTGCAATGTACTTATGTGCACATAGAGTTTTATAAAGTTCGAAAGCGTTATTCGATGCATATAATTGAGTCGAACCAGTGTGAGTATTGGTATTTGGTTACTATCACCCATGGAGACCAGCTACATGCCATTATATGCTTGCAAGTTGTGAGGTTCGATAGTTATGTGATCATATGCTCTAGGGTATGAGCATACAAGGATTTCCTGATGCGTGCAATCCTGAAACACAGTTGTCCTTTGCCTCAAAATGATTGTGAGATTTGGATCTACAAATACTTGCAACATGACCTGGTTCGTTGCAGAGTTGGGCAGTGACACCATTATAAGCGTTGGTGGTGGTCGAATGATTGAGTGAAGTGAAGCGATTGTTGGACTGCCAGCGTCGGTTGCTGCCATTGTTATTGTTGGGAGATGATTGTAGCGACAGTTCGAATTGCCATACTTGGTGGATGTAGCAGCAGCAACAGTAATCTGGTTGGGAGATTTCTTTGACTCTTCATGTCGTAGGAAAAGCTCCTGATCCAAAAGCTCTCGTAGAGTTCTTCATAAGTAATAGTGGAGTCACAAGTACGGATTGCAGCAAAAATCTCATGGAACTCTGGACACAGATCACTTAGGATCTTAACAATAAGTTCAAAGTTGGTGACTAAGGCACCAGTAGTAGAGAGTTCGTAAAAAATAGATCAAAAATTTTGCAAATATTAGATGACTGGTTGGGAGTCTTTTGTTAGTCGCATTAGTCGATCATGCAAACTAAAAATTCTAGTTTGGGACTTGTTTGCATACGTAGTGTGCCATGTATCCCAGGCTGTCTCGGTTGAATTACCAGCTGGAACAATTTTGGCAATTGTTGGATCGACAGATTGCGTTAAGTGCATTTTGAATGAATTGGTCTTGACGAAACCAAAGGGTGAATGCAGGATTGACACTAGGTACTATGCTTGTTCTGATAGAGGGGGATGGAGAAGGAGTAGATCCCTAGATATCATGACCATGCATAATCCTGGAAAATTGCACCTTTCACGTCGCAAGGTTTTGGCTTCCATGTAGTTTTATTGGCAATTGTGACGCAAGGTTAAATGGAACCACTGTCGTGGCGATGTTATCGGCATAAACAACTCGAGGAGTGTCTTCCATATATAGAGTGTGGGTGGGAGAGAAAGAGAATCAAGATCTTACACGTTAGACTTTATTGAGGCTCTTGACACCATAAAGTTACAATAAAAAATACAAAAGAATTTGATTGATTGTATTCTACAATGCTACAAATAAATATACACAATAGTCTAACAATTCCTAAGCTAACTCCACAAATTAGGGAGATAATGTTAATCCTAAAAATTGTTAAAAAACTAGTAAAACAGTAAAAAACCAGCAGTAAAGTAATGGTAAAAACCAACAATAACTAATGACTAATAAAACAGTAATTAACTAATTCTATCTAATGAGTGTAGAGCAGTAACTAATGTAAAACAGTAACTAACTGATTCTATCTAATGACTGTAGAGAAGTAACTAATGTAAAACAGTAACTAACTGATTCTATCTAATGACTGTAGAGAAGTACATTAAAAACTGAGTAATCAAAGAACAAAAACTACAAGAATAACGCTAATACTATGTACCCACCATGCCCATTCGGCAAGAAAGTAAGACAACTCTCAACTACCTTCTACCTTAGATCGCAACCTCCATATCTTCCTTTGTAAGATCATGTCCTCAGTAAGCTAAAGTTGCATCATGTCTTATCTAATCATCTCTAGTCAGTACTTCTTGGGCCTATATCTACCCTTCTGTAATTAATTACCAATAAACTCAACGAGCGTTGGGGATGGACTGTAATTGATCTCAAATGCTTATATTTGGGATGGCAAAAATTGAAATCGCCATTATAAATACTTCATTTTTTATATTCTTATTCTCTTTCTCCTTTTTCTCTTGTAAAGTACACTTGTCAAGTGCTCAAAATTAGACTATTACACCTCTCCACTTTGTCACAAACAGTGTATGCATGCTTTCACCATAGATGAAAATATATCTACAGTAATAGAAGTTTCTAGGAAACAGAACACTTAACCCCAATGGCAGAGCAAAACTTAGTAGCTATTATCACAAGGAACCAAATTAAATATATATGTATTCTGATAAAATTCATAAATACAATTCAGAGCTGAATTCTAGCAAAGCATTTCTTCGTTTGTTATTTAAAATTCATTGGAAATTCGAGTGGGAAATGGAACTTACAAATGGAATTCGGCCGCAGAAAGAGATGGAACTAGGGCGAATCGCGGGTGAGTTTGTGTTTGTATTGCTGGGTCTTTCTTATTAGTTTAATTTGGCTCAAATAGTTCCACAAGTTCCTTTTAAGTATAAAAACTGAGGTAAAAGCCATTTTATGTTGGCAATTTGGTGCAGTTTCAGTCCTTAACTGACGGATCTAGACGGCAGTTGGCATGTCAAACGGAATTTGCATGAGCAGGAGAAGCAAATATTTTACCCAAATAGTCCTTTAAGTTTAAGGATTGATTTGACTTTGTTCTTTGAACATGACATTGAGCAAGAAATAACCTCTCAATTTATGAATTTTGGTGCAGTTTTAGTCCTCAAGTGGTGAAATTTGATAAGTTAACATAATTTAATGGTAACCACTAACCAGCACAAAAGAACCCTCACTTGTCCGATCATATCTTCATTAGCATCACCAATAACTCTTTCATTTTTTCTTTTATTTCATCGAGAAAGCAGAGTAGCTACTTGTAGTTTGGAGGTAATAAAATTAAGGAATGAAAATAAAAAGGAAATATTTAAAATTATTCTTAAAGTTTGTAAAATGATTTAAATTTGTTTTTTAGAGGTCATATATTCATGTTTTTACCATATTCGTTCAGTTATGTTTTTATTCACTATGATAGCTTTTCAACACATTAATTTGTTTTTTATAGAATTTAAATAATTAAATTCATTTTATGCTCAAACTAAGTGATATAGTCCAAATTTGTTTTGTAAATTTTGTAAGGTTTTTCAAGTTTCATTTTTCTTAATCGTCATTCATTATCACTATAAACAATCATCATCATGATAGCTAATTCTTTCCACTCTAGAACTCCACCTAAAGATCATCATTATTCCAATATCACTTTAACCTAATGACACTCACAAACAAAACACATAACAAATTCATCCAAAAAAATCACCCATTCAAATGATCAATCTTATATAAGAATAAGAGTGAGCATTCGATTATTTCGGTTTATGAATTACGATTTAGTGTTTGATTTTTAATTTAGTGAAAATAATAATCGAAATCAAACCGAAATAAATATAGTTTTATTTTTTTTTTATTTGGGCTTCAAAATATTGGGCCTTTTTTTGTCATCACTTGGCTTTTAAAATTGAATTAAAACGTTCTAGATTTATAGCAAATTATGCAAATTTATCATGAACACGTTTAACAGTATACTTAATCATCAAGAGTATATAAATATACAAAATTCAACATGAACACTAATTATGGGGATTCACCCTAGAATCTCTAAGTTACAATCATGAACCAAAATAGTTGGTTAGTTGGGCTCAAAGGTGAAAGAAACTCTTAATCATAACCCACATACCTGTTTTGAAGAGATTCTATGGAAGAATTTGATGAATAAGTTGATGCACAAGATCCACTGCTGAAACCCTAACTTTGAACTCTTGAGAGAAAACTTCGAAGAAACTATTGTTTGATCTGATTATAGATTTATGAAATAAAGAAAAGAATTTTGGTTATTTATACTTACCCAAGTTTGAAGGTAAAACGACAAAGGATTGGGTAATTAAAGGGGGAAAGGAAAACTAAAACACCCCTGAAAAAATTGAACTAAAAACCAACTAGGACCACTTGACGGACGGACGGAGGGTACGTCAACTTGGTCCATCAAGTCATGGCTGTCAAACTATGGTCAATAGAACGTTTTGATGAGCTGGTCCACGGTACATCAACTTGTTTCACGGACCATGGAAACGTTTGTGGAATGATCCAACACTTAG
This sequence comes from Withania somnifera, assembly GCA_039654485.1. NCBI lineage: Eukaryota > Viridiplantae > Streptophyta > Magnoliopsida > Solanales > Solanaceae > Withania > Withania somnifera. The sequence goes on from JBDJHY010000097.1 coordinate 8,094,888, forward strand.
CCAATTTTCAAGATTTTTAGGACGGGTTCACGAGACAAATGACACACCATCATTCCTCTTTCGGTCCATCGAATGACCTGTGGAAGTTGGGATTTTCAACTTGGAAAAGATTGGGTCACTATATCAATTCGACAAGGGATCTTACGGTCTGTGGAGGCTTCTTACTTAGTTTGTCTAGCTCACACAACCTCTAATTTGAATCTCAAGGTGTTACAAATGACTTGAACTTGTAACTCCTCGCTCGCTCCCTAAGCAAACCTTCCAGGTCAAAACTTATTTAACTTGAAGTATTGTCCATAGGCAAGTGGCATCAAAAGTTTAACACGACCTTCAAGGCCATTCTTATAAATCATCCATCGTTAACGTCCAGTTCAAAAAAGAAGAAAAATAAAGAAGCTCTATTTCTAGGATGAGAAATATACGTTATTTCTGTTTTTGTAAAGAAAAATCTAAAAGTTGGATGAACACTTCTGATTATATTTCATTCTATTCCATAAACCAAATGTCACAACAACTTTAAAAGGGGAAAAAAGAAAAGAGAAAAGAACATCATTTTTTTTAATTTAAGTCAGTAGACTGAGCATATAGCGGTCTTTTATTAATAACAAAATAAAATTCTCAAAGTGAATAAGTACAAGCTTACCTTACCAATTCTAATGAGGCGACAAACTATCTTTTGAACTACACAGCAAAAAACTATCACCTATCTTAACTCTCTACATCTTCATGTGGATCCACCTAAAGGTAATTCTACTATTATCCTCTAGCCTTCTCTTTGATTTTGTTACATCCTTCTCTATGATCTTTACAACATTTTTTTCAATAAGTATCATCTCAATATTCACTGCAATGTGAGGGAAAAGAAGAATCCATTATGGGGAATGAAAAAATAGCGATCGCACAACAAGAAAGTGAGGAATGAAAAAGAGAATTTGAATAAGCGGCATCTATGTGAGAGGGCAGTCGTTCTTGCAGCACAATTCACACAAGCAGAGACAACACCTAACAGCAAATGGCGACATCTTTTATGCAAGAGACAAGGAAAAGGTTCTAATCAAGTTTATCATCCTATCTGAGTTAAAGCTACAAAATGAACGAGAATAATTCAACCACTCCAACATAAATCCTCTAAAATCAAGTAAATCACTTCCTCATAAATCTATCATTTTTAAGAGTTCATTTCTCTATATGTCATTCAATTAATAGTTTCTTATGACCTTCAAAAAGAAAAAAAATTGGAAACAATCCTCTTCTTAAAACATTTTCATTTCGGTAACTCAAATTTTAATCAGAAATTCAGCTTAAGGTAAATTCAGCTCAAATTGATACACACAAAAGAAAAGCCCGGTGCATTAAAGTTCCTCCTACATGCAGGGTCAGGGAAGAACTCGGCCATAGAGTGTATTATATGTAGCCTTAGCTAACAATTTATCGGTTATACGGGAAAAAGAAGCATGAAACAAAAATTGAAAACTTTATCAATGAAATATCTTAGCAGCTTAATTAGTTGACTACCTGAAAATCTTCACATAGAAAATTCTAAAAACAAAATTCACAAGAACTACAAAGCATTGAAGCACATTTCTATAATAAAAGTTCCTCCATGACCTAATCAATTTGATCAGATGCCATTTATTTTCATTGTTCAAATCTTTGACAATAAGAAAAAACTATTGTTCAACTCTTTAACAACATGAAAAAATCAAAAGCTCTACCCTCCCTCTCTATCTATCCAAGGTATGGAAGGGTAGAGGACTTTGGTGTCCCCTTCAGTCAAGAATTGGGGCCTCAGAATCACCAACTAATATGCTTTTCTCTCATGCTTTTCTTTGTTCATGGTTCGATATTCTTTGGGTTTTCAATTTTCACATTTTTGTTAGAAAAACGTATTTGTTTCTAAGATGTACGTAAAATTTTAACTTTCTTTCCAATTCTTTTTTATGTTTTTTAAATTAGATTCATTGGAATTTCAGTTTCAAATTTTGATTTGAACATCCCGTTTGTTTCTAAATAAATACACAGAGTAATAATTTTATTTCTATAATTTTAAAAGTTAGATTCTCCAAAAGGTAGGAGTTCAAATCATTTTGGATAGAAAATTGATACACTAGTTTAGATTTTGTACAAAAAGATCCCATCATTTAAAATTTAGAAAAAAAAGAAAAATATATTTGACGTGAAGAGATTGTACGTATCATCTAAAAAGATTATATTACAGAATAATTAGTTATTATTATTTTTTTACTAGTGTTTCCTTGTAAATTTATGTTTATTTGAAGATTTGTATTATTTTTGTAAATGTTTATACATAACATAACATGGAGATATATGATTTGTTAGAAAGACGTCCTTGATGTCTTTGTTCAAGTTGAATTGAGTGATTACGATTGGCTTATCTGATGCAGTGTCTTTATTTCGATCCAAATAAAACTCCATCACCAAGTAGATATTCTTATATCCCACCATGATCTTCTTTTACCTAAATGAGAAACAATAGGTAGTTCAAAATTACCTAATTAAAAATAAATGGAATTCTGAACCACCTCATAAATGAAGACATCAATTGAATTCACATGCTTCAATAGAATATAATCGCAGTCAAGATACATCACAGATAAGGCTGTACTTGCAAGTTGCAAACAATTGCACCACGAAGATCCTTTGTGACCTTTCCTATTCTTACCAGCGATTGAAGGCCTCAACAATACAGTGAAATCAGCAAATTCAAATGGTTGGCTAAAAGGTTTTAAGGTGGCTAGAGAAAGAAGGGAAAGCTTGGAGGTTACTCTTTTGCAATATGCTGATGACATCCTTATCTGTCGTGATGCAGTGAAAGAGCAACTCATATATCTAAGGGTCATGCTAGTTTTCTTTGAGGGGATATCAGGCCTCCACATCAATTGAAGAAAAAGTTCCCTACATCCCATCAGTGAGGTCCCAGATATGGAGATTTTGAATACAATACTAGGTGGGGAAGTGGGAGCTTTACCTACCCATACCTTGCATGCCCTAGGGAATCAAGTCCAAATCCTCAAAAAATTGAAAAAATGTAATTGAGAATTGTGAGAAGATACTATCCACATGGATGTGACAATGTCTTTCATTGAGAGGTAGACTTACACTACTCAATTCAGTCTTAGATGTCATGCCAACATATATAATGTCCTTGTTTCAACTCCCAATGGGAGTCATCAAAAGACTGGATAATATTAGGAGGAACTTCTTATGGAAAGGGAACAAAGAAAGAAAAGGCTATCATTTGGTCAAGTATGGGGAACTGATAGTAGTAAGAAATATGGGGGCATTGTAATCAAGAACCTGGGTAATCATAACATGTCACTGAGAATGAAATGGTTATGAAAATATTCAAATGATCGACAATGTCTATGAAGGAGTAATTGAAGCAAAGTATGATGAGTAAGATAGATGAATTATCAAGGAAGTCACTTCTCTTTGTGGTGTAAATATATGGAGATCAATTCAGAACTCTCTGGAATGTGCTAAATGAAAAGCCCAAAATTAAAGTGAGCTTTCTGGGTAGATGATTGGAATGTGGAAGGGAACCTATCAACACTTTTCCCAGATATTTACAATCTAGTGTTGCATAAACAAAAGAATATAACAGAATTATGTCAACTGTAGAAAACAACTCAATGACTGGGAAATTCAAAGGGTGGCTGAGGTTTGTTGGGTACAGTAGAGCAGTTCATGGAATGGAAGGAGCAGAAGACGCGTTACATAGGCAGGACAATAACATGAAAATATAAAGTAAATCAAGCCTATAGAATGTTGAACCACCCTAGCCAGCAGCAAGAAAAGTGCCATAGAGGCAAACATGGAAGTTTAAAATGCCTCAAAAAGTTGCATATTTTGTATGGTTGCTAGCAAGAAAGGTTGTCCTTACACTGGATATCCTGATGAGGAGAGAGATAACTCTAATTCTTATATATTTCTTAGTAAGGAAGATGCAGAAACTGTCAATCACTTATTTGTATGCTGTAGAGTTACAAGACAGCTACGAAGACTATTTTTAAGTCTCAAAGGCATCTCTTGGTCTATGCCTAGACAGATTACTGAGACACTACAAAGTTGGGATGAAGTGGGGTTGCTGGCAAAGAACCAAAAAAAGGTGGAGAATGTTCCCATCTTGTATTTAGTGGACAATACGGAGGGAGAGGAATTCTAGATGTTTTGAGAATATAGAAAATAGTCTGCAACAGATCAAGTTGAATTGTACCTTAATTTATTTGTTGTGTAATCAGTTGTACGTTAATGATCTTGTCTCTATTATTAATATACTAGTCTCACTATAAACATAGGTTTAGTGGAATTTGTAAATATTATCATAGTAAGACTCAAGTACTAATTTGTTCTTATGAAATATACTTACTGTTGACGGTTTTATTAGAAAAAACTTTTAGAAGAAAAAGATGACCTTGAGACATCCATAAAATAACTTTCAAAAAAGGGCCTAATTACACCTCAAAAGATACCCTCCATCCACCTTTTAGCTGAATATTATCCATGACATCCACCTTTGGGCTCCATAATGCCCTTTTTTTTAACAACCCCCATATTAAACCTATAAAAAATAAAATTGATTAATGACTTGTCTCCCCCCCTTCGTTATTTCATGTGAGTATATTATGCCATTTTTACACTATATTATCTTGAGCCGAGGGTCTTTCGGAGATAGTGACTCTTATGGACTCGTACATTCTACCCTCCCTATACTCCACTATGTGAGAATATACTGGGTATCTTGTTATTTTTCTTGTTTAAATAACCCAACCAACAACCAGAATCTCAAATTAAATGACTAGCAACCCGCTAGACTTATCCCGTATCTAGTGTAGCTATATCACAAATAAGATGTTATATTCGGGACATTACATCAGGGATAGTGGGGGATTGTCGACTCATTAGCAAAATCAAGGAATTCAGGAACATGAAGAGTATATATTGAATATACTGGTCTAATTTTCTTGTTTTGTTATTATTTCATTTATTGGCAGATGTAGATCCACCTATGTAAATTACATCACAATTCTCAAAGTTACTAATGAATATGTTTAATTCTCTAAAGATAAGATTAAACTAAACAGATGATGCTTATGAACTTTGTAGAAGCTATAGACTCCAAATGGGTTTCTAATTACTTTCTAGGACCAAAGGAAATTTGATGGGGAAAAAAGCAAAATGAAACAACCTACTAATAAACAACTGAAGAATCCAAACAGCTAAGAAAAACTTTAAAATCTTTAGAATTACACATAACATGTAATAAATCTATTTGAAGTTTACGTTGTTCACACTTGAAGTATAAAGGAAACCCTTAAAACCCAAGGGGACTGAACTAGGCACCACATCGGTGATCCGAACAGTATCTCTTGTCTTTGTTTATGTATCCTATGTTATTACTGCAATTATTTTGTATTGCTAACACTGTCTTGCAGGTAAGTCAACTATCCATACAAAGGAGTCGACTAACAGTGAACAATTTTTAAATTTACCCCTCCTTTTTAGTTTCAATTGGTATTAGAGCAGGTCCTCACAATAAGGCACCTAGCAGAACTTGAGGAAAAGATCAAATGGAAAACTATCAAATTACAGAAGCCCTCGTTCAAGACGGACACTCTTCCAATAGACCTCCTTACTTCAATGGAAAACATTCCTTCCACTGGAAAATAATATTTACCATCTTTCTAAAATCAAACAACTATCAAGCTTGGTTAGTCAACAAGAATGGACCAAAGACAATACCTGGTTTAAAAGAAAAAGAATCCTCCAGCACTATAGATTTGGAATCTTTCGACATCACAAAGGAACAATAAGAGGTATTATAAACTAAAGCTAGAGCTATAGGCTAACATTACTATGCAGTTTGTGGTGCAGAATACGACAAGATATCACTTGCGATACTTCCAAAGAGATGTGGGATAAGATGGAGATCATTTATTAAGGCTCGAACAAAGTAAAGGAAGCACGGGTCAACACATTAGTCAATGAATATGAGTTGTTCAAAATGAAAAAAGATGAGAACATTGAAGAAGTGTTCTCCAAATTTAGCAAAATCATATGTGAACTCAAATACCTCTGAATGACCTACACAAATGGTCTACAAGTCAAAAATCTAGTTCGAAGCCTGCCAAAGATATAGGGATCCAAAGCCACCATTATGGAAGACTGAGATCTGGATAAGATGGCCTATAACGAACTACGCGGTAATCTTATGACTTATGAAAAAAAATCATATCAACAGGTACAAAAAGGAGGAAAAGAACAAGACGGTTGCAGTTAGTACCGTAGCTTTTGAAAAAGAGGATGAACTGGACGAAATTAAGGACAAAGGACTAGCCCTCATAAACCAACTGTTTAGACATAGCTTAGACAAAAGAAACAAAGTACACCACAACAACAATTGAAAAATAATGATCCGTAAAAAGAAGACGAATGTTGCTATCGCTATGGAAAGACTTATCACATAAGACCAGACTTCCCTAATCTCAAATGATGAGGATACAAAAGAAACCGAAGCAAAATGAATTTTGGAGCCTAGAGTGATGAAGAAGCCTCTAAAGATGATCATGCAGAAATTGCAAACTTATGTTTCATGGCCATGGGTGAAACCAACGAGGTAAGAAATCCTGAATGTCCTTACTATAATGACTAAGAGCCACTCTTGATATTGTGATTGATGAACTTTAAAAGTCTATTGATGAATATAATAAACTGGCTCAAGAAAAGAAAGACAGGAAAATTATTTGGAAGCCAGTCAAATTGAAATCAACTTGTTAGAAGAGGAACTTGGAGAAATCAAAATAGAGCTTAATAGGCTGAAGAAATCTTCAATTCACGGCTCTGTTTGGTCAAATATATCCTCTAGGAAAGAATCAATGGAATAACATACTCCAAAATAAACTCTCTAGGAAGGGATAGAATCGAAACTCCTCTTTTCCCTCCACTTCTTATTTTTATCCTAAGTCGACTTTCTCACCGTACAAGCCGACTTGTTACTCATGTGGTAAGATTGGTCATAAGTTGTTCAACTGCAGAAATGGACACTTAGGTAAATGGATTTAGAGACAAAAGTCACAACATCTAACCAACAAGCACCCAAGGACACTTGGGTACCTAAAAGAAACTAATTTGATTGTTTTGTAGGAGCCCACTAGAAAAGCATACAAAAGAGAAATGTGGGCAATAGACAGTGGATGCTCCAGACCCATGACTGGAAAGAATGAAAATTTCAACTCATTCAAAGAAATTAATGGAGGATATGATAGATTTAGGGATAATGTAAAAGGAGAAGTAATTTTCATAGGGACAATCACTCTTAGTCCCACCTGCGATCTCATTGCAGTTTACTTAGTCAAAGGACTGAAGCATAATCTTCTAAGCATTGGTCAACTATGCGATGTAGGGTTTGATCTACTGTTCGATGTTTTACGATGCCCCATCAATAATCAAGGCAAAAATATCACACTTAATAGGAAACGAGTTGAAAATATCTATATTCTAAATAATACTGATCTTCCCACTCTCACATGTCTCACTCCCGCAACAAATGATCCATGGTTGTATTATCGTAAGCTCAGCCATGCTACCATGTACGCTATTGAAAATCTTTCCAGACTCGATCTAGTAGTTTTCTTGCCCAAACTTAAATTTGAGAAAGATTTCATCTATGATTCATGTCAGTTCGGAAAGCAGACATGGTCATCATTCAAGGTTAAAAACATTGTGACTACCTCCAAGACACTTTAACTGCTTCACATGGATCTTTTCAGTCCAACACGAACTGTTAGTATTGGAGGAAAAAGAAATGGTTTTGTTATTGTAGATGACTATTCCTGATTTACTTGGGTTATTTTTCTTTCTCTAAATCTCTTAATAATTTTAAAGAGTTTCGTAGAAACGTTCAAAAGTAAGACAGTGACCATGGAGAAGAATTTGAAACTAATTCATTTTGGGTACAGAACGGTTACATTTATAACTTCTTCTTTCCTCGATCTCCACAAAAAATGAGCACTGGAACGAAAGAACATATTCCTTTAAGATACTACCAGAACCCTTTTACTGGAATAGAAACTTCTAATAACTTTTGGGCCGAAGCAATAAGCACAACCTGCCACATTTTAAACAGGTGCTTAATCAGACCTATCTTGAAGAAAACTCCTTATGACCTATAAAGAGGGAAAAATCCCAACATCAGTTATTTCCATCCCTTTGGAAGCAATTATTTTTTACACAACAACAGTAAGAATAAATTGGGTAAGTTCAACCTTCAAAGCAATGAAGGTATATTTCTTGTTTACTCTCCTTCGGGTAGGGCTTTTCGTGTTTTCAATAAAAGGACTTTATGTGTTGAAGAATATGTTCATAGTGGATTTGATGATTCTTACTCTGTGAATCAAGATGCTAATGACTTTTTTCAAGGTGAAGAACGAGTTACTAAATTCACACCAAGTGAAAATCTACAAAATACCAAAGTTGAAAATCCAAAGTCGACTGAGGACAACAGCCAGCCGACTATTATATCTATAAACCTAAGACACCAATTCCTAAGGAATGGCGAAATAATGCAAGTTTCCAGATGAGTTCATTATTGGAAATCTAAATGAAAGAATGCAAACTAGAGCCTTATCAACAAAGAAAGCTTTTGTAGCCATGGTGTCCTAGATTGAGCCAAAAAGAATAAAGGAAGCTTTTGAAGACAACTCATGGGTAGAAGCAATGCAAGAAGAACTTGATCAATTTGAACGAAATCAAGTATGGACGCTTGTCAAGAGACCTAAGAACTGCTCAATCATCGGAACCATGTGGGTTTTCTGGAACAAGTTAAAGAGAAAGTTAAAGTAATAAGAACAAAGCTAGATTTGTAGCTCAAGGTTGTTCTCAACAAGAAGGTATTGACTATGATGAAACATTTGACCTTGTAGCAAGGATGGAACGATCATTATCAGGGATACAAACATGCCGTTCTAATCTATTAGCATATGTTGGCCTATGTATCTTCAAATGATTTAAACTGTTTCAAATGGATCTCAAAAGTGCCTTCTTAAATGGATTTATAAATGAAGAAGTTTTTATAAAACAACCTCCTAGTTTTGGAAACTCCTCTTGTCATGATCATATTTTCAAACTTACTAAGGCTCTGTATGGAATTAAATAGGCACCAAAGGCTTGGTACAAATAGTTAAGAACCTTCATACTTAAAAATAATTTTCAAAGAGGAAAAGTCGATACTACCCTATTTATCCACCACCTAGACACTAGTTTGTGAATTATTCAAATTTATGTTGATAACATTATTTTTGGTAGCACTAACATCTTTTTGTGTGGGAACTTTGCAAATCTTATAAAAGGTGAACTTGAAATGAGCCTCATGGTTTAACTCACCTTTTTCCTTGGACAACAAATCAAGCAGTCGACTGATGGCACTTTCAATAGTTAAAGCAAGTAAACAAAAAATCTGAATAAAAAATATGGAATGAAAAAAAGGAAAGCTTTTGGGACCCCAATGATTCCATCTACATCATTGGAAACGCACCAGGCAAATATGTTGATGATAAGACTTATCATATCAAGTCATGATTGGTTCCTTATTATATCTAATTGTAAGTCGACTGGGTATTATGTTTAGTGTTTGTAAATGTGCATCTAGTCAGCGCCCAAGAAATCACATCTAACTATTGTCAAGAGAGACACTCGATACCTTATAGAGACACAAGACTTTGAACTATGGTATCCCTGCTCCATAAATTTTAATCTAATTGTATACTCAGATGCTGACTATGATAAGACTGATCGAAATAGTACAAGGGGAACATCTCAACTACTTGGAGAATCACTAATTTCTTGGAACAGCAAGAAACAAACCTCAGTGGAACTTTCAATTACTGAATCCTAATATCTTTCTATTGGTAACTATGGTACATCGCGAAGACAAGTAGTAATTTAAATCATAATGATCGAAGACATCCAGTCGCGATCGCCTAGGTCAAGGTTAACAATGCATTGCGAATGTGGCATATCCCTCATTAACACGATGCTCTAGCTAGGTGACCTTCCGTGAATGCAGCCAAGTATCGTGATCGCGGAGATCATCTAGTAGCACAACAACAACAACAAACAGCAGGAAAAACTTAGGAGAAATTTTACTTCAAAAAGCCCCTTGGGATTCGTTCGGAATCCTATGACGACAAACCATCTATGTAATCATACTAATTTGATATTCTGGACTCAACAAAATAATCAAATCACGCATACGAGGTCTCTTTGATATTCTGGACTCAACAAAATAATCAAATCACGCATACGAGGTCTCTTTGACCTGATACTCATTAAGGGTCTATTTTCAACTAAAAACCTCAAAATGACCAAAATACCCCGGCTT
>JBDJHY010000097.1:8182574-8202255 GCA_039654485.1 Withania somnifera
CCAAACTTAAAGTCAATCTTGACTTTGTTTGGCATTCCGGAGCTAATGGAACTGTCGGAATTTAATTCCGAGGTCGTCTTGAAGGAGAGTTGACTTTGGTCAACGAATACTTACTTTAAGCTCTAAAATAGAAACTTTGAGATATATCTCAACCGAGTTGCCAGGGATCCGAACTATCAGTCCCAGCAAGTCATAAATAACTTGGGGCAACTGCTGAAATGCTCTACGATGCAAGACGTCACGTATTTATCATAAATGACCTTAAGGGTCATTACACGTTTGTACGTATATTATATTAATAAAAAAGGGGGGAAAAATACAAGATTATGAAATCAACCATAGTACTGAAGTTTTAAGAGTTTTTTAAACATTTTTTTAAAAAAATTTAAGAATAATGGTGTGTTTGATTTGATTTAACGAGTATCAATTTATGGTGATTTGGTAATTCTAACACAATTTTTCATAGAAGATATTTTCTATTGAAAAGGAAATATGACTTCTCTCTCTTATAGGTAAAATTCATTAATGTTTAACTTCATGTTAGTCCTTTTTTTTTTTTCGGGTAAAAAAATTGCATTAATATAAAAAGTCAATGAAGTACAAAATGGTTCGTCAAGCAGGATCAATATACACAAGTCTTGGTTGTTGCCATTACAAAGAGTACCAACACCTATCAATCTACTTACACTAGTTCCTTCAATGTCTGTCCATATTTGTCTTGAAGCATACACTGGTAGAACTATAGAACTTTCCTTCTTTCAAAAAGCTGAGCTTTTGCTGCTTCCTTTGCTAGAACATCGACAACCCTATTGCCTTCCCTATAACTGTGTCGTACCTCTGCGCCTCCTAGTTGCCTTAGCTTGTACCTGCATTCATCAATGATTGGATTATAATGGAGGTTTCCATTGTTGAGCATACAAATAATATCTTTTGAGTCAGTATTAACAATAATGGGTTTCAGGTTGTTTATTAAAACGATTGTCAGTCCTTCATTTTGATTGTTGGTTGCTCATATCTGTGATTGTTGGTCGCTCCAACTAACATTTAGACATTATTGTCATATTTATTCTTTGAAAATCTAACTGAAAACACTCTTGATTTGCAATTATTGTTATTATTGATGTTATTAATCTTTAGTTTATATATTGTTTAGAAATCTTTTTCCACTCACCAACACAACATAGACGAGAAAACAGTTGATCTTTCACAAAGATTTGTGAGCCATGTGTTATTTTCTTCTTTTTAGCAAAACCCCTTTTTGATTTGCCTTTGCATTCTCATTACGCACTATAAATTCCCCTCTATTATTGGTTTTCCTTCTTCAATTGGCTGTTACAATAAAAGCCGTTTTTTTAATATCACCAACTCCTCCTTCACAAAATTTATGTTCTTTAAAAACTAATCATTCTTGTGTAGCCCATCTTTCTTTTAACATAAAGGGAATTACACTAATATTGCAAATACCACCACTACTATGCTTAAAGCAATGACCAAAAAGTGGGTAGAAAATCTCATACAAAATGCCCTCTGAGAAATGACACTGTAAGGGGGATTAGTACCCCCTCTGATGGCTATGAACTTCACATGGTTTGCAAACAGCCATCACAACTGCGTTTCTTGGTAGGCTTGGAGAGCTGTCTTTAGCAGGAGCCGCGCTTGGTTTTGCGTTCGCGAATGTAACTGGATTCTCAGTCTTGAATGGCCTTAGTGGTGTTATGGAGCCTATTTGTGGACAGGCCTTTGGAGCCAAGAATCATGAGTTAGTTCACAAGACCCTTATCATGTCTGTTTCCTTGTTGCTACTTGTCTCAATTCCTATTTCTATCTTGTGGCTTTATGTTGACAAGATCCTCATTAAATTTGGCCAGCAAGAAGACATTTCAATGACAGCTAAAAGATTATCTTGTTTATCTCCTCCCTGATTTGGTGATCACATCTTTCTTGTGTCCATTGAAGGCTTACTTGAGCACACAAAATGTGAAGATCCCGATTATGTTAACCTCTGCTTTGGGGGTTGCTCCGTACATACCGATAAATATGCTACTTAAGGTGACTAAGGGGCTCGAAGGAGTTTCTATGGCATATTGGATAACAGACTTATTGATCATGATTCTCTTGGCTATTTATGTTGTGGTAGCAGAGAATAGAAAGGGACGAAAGTGGAACGAAGGAGGCTGGTGGGAACAGTGTTTTCCTGATTGGATCAGATTGCTCATACTTTGTGGACCATGTTGCCTTACTACTTACCTCGAATGGTGGTGCTATGAGATCTTGGTCTTGCTCACAGGGCGACTCCCAAATGCTAAACAAGCAGTTGGGGATATAGTCATTGTATTGAACTTTGATTAGTTGATTTACGCTGTTATGCTGTTGCTCGCGACATGTTGCCTTACTACTTACCTCGAATGGTGGTGCTATGAGATCTTGGTTTTGCTCATAAGGCGACTCCCAAATGCTAAACAAGCAGTTGAATTATAGCCATTCTATTGAACTTTGAATATTTGACTACTCTGTTATGCTCTCGCTTGCGACATGTGCATCTATTCGCGTGTCCAATGAGCCGGGGGCAGTTAGTCCCGGCCCTGCTTACAGGGCAGCATATGTATCGTTAGGCTTGAGTATCGTTGCAGGCCTTTGCGGTGGCGCTGTCATGGCAGCAACACGAGGAATTTGGAGGCCTTTGTATAGCCATGACAAAGGGATAATAAGAGGGGTGAAGAAGATCATGTTGCTAATGGCCTTAATTGAAGTTATTAACTTCCCTTTAGCAGTTTGTGGAACGGCTCGGCCTTGGCTGGGGATGCATGCCAATATCAGTGGATTTTACCTGCTGCCCTTGCCATTGGGGGTGCTTTTGGCTTTGCAGGATTGTTGATAGGGTTCACGGTTGGAGTAGTTGTTTGCTTAGACTTCTTGTTGGTGCTAATTGCTAGGATTGATGATTGGGTTGGAGAAGCTAATAAAGCGCATATGCTTGCCTGAAACCGAGAACCTGGTGAAGCTTTATGATCAAAAAAAGTTCGTCAATGGTTAAAGAATATGGCGTATTAATCTAGAGGCGAATTAGAGTGTTAGAAGTTCCTTCAATTAAACCATCATCTTCAGCATAGACAGTAAATGTATATATGTGAATACTTTCTTCAAAAAGTTACACAACTATCAAGGTTGAATGCATATTCCAGAGAACTCAAATATATGTCTAAGCTCATGAGCCATGACTACGGCCACTAATCTACAGTAATAATCGCGTCACAAAATCTTGACCATAATAAGAAATTACAAGCGGGAATTGAAGTTCAAAATGATGCAAATCACAAAACAAATAAGAAGCCAAAAGTGTCAACTGAAGTTCAAAATGATGCAAATCACGGGTTTTGTGTTGGTATTTCTTTTATAAATTTATATTTTCATATTATAATATTTCATAAATTATATTTTGCACTATGACAAGAGATAGAGAAGAAGAATTTAGCTATTGATTCATCTTCATCCAACATTTACAAGCAAAAATAATTGTAAATAAACAAATATCTTCATAATCGCCATAAGTTATAAGATATTTTTCAGGAATATCTTTTGGAGATTATTTTTTTTCAAACTCTAATTGTACAAGAAGATGAAGAAACAAATTAAATATAATTTGTCACCACTATACGAACAAGTTTACATATATATTAGTAGTAACTAACCAATACATTTTTACTATTTTCCGTTTAGTTAGTATATTCGGACAATCTGAGGGTTAGGAACCCTCCTGAAAGACCCCCCGACTTTTGTCCAAGCTTTTTTCCTTTAATTTCACTCTTTATTTCTGAATAATAACTCTAGCATCGTCGCCATTAGTTGCCTGGAATAAATCAACTGTATTCCAGAAGTTGAACTCGGTAAGTCACCACTTGAGCTTTCTCTTTTTGATTCTTAATTTTATTTTTGGTGTTTGCAATACAGGAAAAATATTATGGGAATTACTTTTTTTTTTTGTGAAGAAAGGGAAAATATGACTTGCTGTAGAGTTAGAATGGCGATTTCAGATGCTCCATCAGACTACCATGTAGCAGCAAGGACCTCTGAGAATCCTAGCCAGGTGACTTGATCAGCTCAAGCAGCATTAGCAACCCAGAAAAAAATGGGTCAGCACCAGCGCCTATTTCATCTTCGCAGGTGATTGATTTTTCGTCCTAAAGTGTCCGGCCAGTTGGGTCAGCTATTACAATGTATCAACCCAAAGTCGATGGTGAGAATTCAGGTAAATATTGAAATGATATTTTATTGTTACTATCTATTGTTCTGGTGTTGTTCGAAGGAGTATTATTTTATTGTACTACTTTTTCTTTTACTATTTGTTTTCATTACATCTTTTTTAGATTATTTTTGTCTTGAGTCCCGATTATTGAAACAGTCTTTCTACCTCATTTCTACCTCATCTATGAGATGTTGTCTTTGTACATTCTACGCTCCCTAGACCTTACTCTATAGAAATATGGGTGTGTTGTGGTATTGAAATGATGTTTGTTTTGGATTACTAGTACTTATTTCGTTTAGTTTTTGGTGTTTAGTTTGTGGTGTTTGGATTTAAGTGTAGGTTTCTGGACACAGGATGCGTGAATAGATGTTGCAACAATAAAAGCTTACCTTCATTGAGTGTATACATCAAACCAAATGAATATAAAACATGTCTCACACATAAATTTTTGAAACGTAACCATGGATAGGTAACATGCATTTTTGGTTCGTTGGTCCTTCTTGTTAATTGGTTAGTTAGGTATAAACACCCGATATGAATAACCATTGTATGTCAAAGGGTGGGTTTTTTTTTCAATTTTGGGTTGGTCTAGGAAATGGGGAGTTTTCAAACTTAAAGGTGTTACGCGGACATGAGTATGTAACTATAGCAGTTGATTTTCTAGATTTGGTATAGTGTTCTTCTGGCTCCTGCTAGTAACAGAATAAACAAAACAAGTAACTGAAGTTTCTGGAAGTTCCTTGCCGAATAAGTGTAGGGTCGGCCACGACCCGTTTGAGCGAATCAAGGTGCTCTCTCATTTTGGACTAGTGAACTTGATACTTGAGGTTGTTCACCTTTACGCACAGGTATTAGAACAAGTGTGGGGTCGTTCCGATCCTCTCTGGTTATTGACTTGTGTACTAATGATGGAGTGATTTATTTTGATATAGGTAACCATGGGTTGTTTAAACGGTAAAGAGATTGTCTCTTCCTCCCCGGGTCCCTCGAACAAAAGGAGTTTGTTTTGATTCACAATTCCCCTTCAAACCAAAAGAAGAAACAAAAAATGGGGGAGTAAGAATCCCACTGGGTGTATTCCTCCCCACGGGTCAAGACTATCTATATGTGAAAGATTGGGGAAGAAATTGGTACAAGAAGTTTAAATTGAAGGGGTATACAGATGAAAGAGCAGTGAATGAAAGCCTCTTGCAAAAGAACTTCCCCACCATCCACCAAGCGATTCATGAAATGGGATGGACGTCCGTGCGTGTTCCAACACTCTGGACCAACCAATCTTGACTTTGTATTGGAACTTTATGCTAATATGTTTAACCGTACTTGTGGACAATATCCTGATACAGTTGACCTTAGGGGCAAGGAGATCGTTGTGAACAAGACTACACTGTGCGAGGTACTTGGAGTCCCCGACCATCCCATTAAGCCTCATAATGATTTTTAGACCGTCCAGACTCCAGATTATAAAGCCATGATGGACCTCATCTGCGGACCAGGTTCCTCTCACCAGTTGATGAGGCGGAATGGAAAGAATCGCACACACAAGTGCATGATTATGGGAAAGTTTCAGAAGTCAGCAAGGGTGTGGTTGAAGCTGATTAACCACCACATTCACCCTCTCGATCACTACTCCACTGTCACCAGGGAGCGAGCTTGTATGATCTATTTCTTCATGGCTGGTCAACCTGGGCTATTGGATGCTGAGGGAGATAGTAAAAATGAGGTATAATCTGTCAAAGAGCTCCACTTTGCTAACACTCTCACTACACTAGTTATGAAGAGGTTGACAGACATATTTAATCCTCGTGGTGATCGGGTGATAGCCACCCCAACTGAGATAGTGGACATTTCAAATGTCCAAGCTCCTACGAGACCCCAAAAGCCAAGGTGACGCCAGTAGAGGAGAGAGAGGGGCAAGCAAATATGCTAGCTCGTGTGCACACAATGATGGAGTGGAAGTGTCCCCAAGCTAGGATGGACTTCACGTCCCTGGATGCTCAGCTTCCGCTCTCCACCATCTCGAAGCAAGCGGAATTGAGTTACCGGAGGATGAGATGTGAACACGAACACTGTGGACCTAATGAGCAGTGCATAAGAGGATGGAGAAGGGCGAGACTCTTATGTTGTTGATGACTTCCAGGATGAGGATGAAGAGGCCGGTTCATCTTAGTTGTCTGATGGCGAAAGTGGAGACGATGCCTCTGATAGCGATGGTGAGTAGGCCTAGTGCGCGCTAAGGAGTATTTCATACTTCGCTTTTAATCGTTTTGTATATGCATTGAGGCAATGCATGTTTCGAGTGTGGGGGTGAGTTTATGTCCTTTGTAAGTGTATTTTTTGAGTTCAAGGATGATTCTGCTACAGGAATTAGTATCTTAGCCTTATAAAATAATATATAGAAAATCAGGAAAATTTTAAAAGGTTTTGTTTCATTATTTCTTTAGGTTGTTTAATAATTTCTTCCCTCATTAGCGGCATGAATCTTCCACCTCTTGGTTTTTCTTATGGCCTCACATCTTTTCTAAGGGTGGACCTTTGAACTGAGTAATTTTCAACTTTTAGGATTGGTTTTATAATATTTTTTTTAGATGATGAAATTAGGATTAGGAAGGACTTTTCTCGATGATAGATTGATGGTTTGACGACTTTCTTGAACGAAATTAGTCATTGGGAGATTTTAGAATTTAGAGCTGTTTGAATGCTAGGTGCTCGGGTTGTGTTTGATATTGACAAAGTGAGCAATTTTCTTATTTTAAGTCAAAAGCATGTCTATAAAAAATTGAATGACCTCTCTTGGGACAATTAAGCTCGTTTACTTGACTCTTTTGTGATCCAATCGGCTTAATAATGGTTTCATTAAATTTGTACTATTGTTAACTTGACTTGAGGGTTAAAATGAATCTGTATTTAGTTGATCATTTGCCATGTGTATTGCAAGTATTTTGTTAGATTCCATGCTTTCATATTGATGTTCTAGAACTTGGCCAGTGTGTATGCAAAACAAAAACTACGTGTATCCAGTCTAGGAGAAGACGTGTATGTTTCTTTGATTAGCCAAATTTTTAGCTCTCTTACCTACCATTATTACCTTTAGAGCCTTATGGATTTTTCTTTGATAACCACATCACAAACTTATTCCCTTTTGTCCCAGTTAGCCAAAAAGTGATCCTGTAACCTTTAAAGCACTTTAATTGAAAAATGGGCCTTGAAAGAAGTTTGGGATGTAAAAAGGGTAGCTTTGAAGGATAATTTAAGAAAAGAAGAAGGGTGCTCTTGTTGAAAAAGAGAAAATATATGTTGCTAATGGGGAACGAAGAGGAGAAAAAGAATGAAGTTTCAAAGAAGATGAGAAAAATTGAAATTGAATAAATGATTATTTCGTGCTAACAACATGTAAAAACATGTGCTTAATGAGAAATAGGAATAAATGGAAGTTGGGTGAAAAGGGAAGTTGAGAGTTGACATAATGGAAAGTTGCGCGTAAATTCAAAAAATTGTAGTGTATTAAAGAGCTTAGTGAAACATAGTCACTATTTCACCTAAAATGTTTTCTACCCCGTTTCTTTGCCTATTTTACACCCATTAGAAGTCTTAAGTGATCTTAGATTCGATATGCGCATATCAGTAGAGTATTATACTAAGGGCAATCCTATGGTTCATGCTTGAGAAATTCTTTCTGAGAGTGAGCGTAATTCTTTTGATTTCATGCCTATTTAATTGATTTTATTATATTCTTGTAAGCAAAATATGGGCGACTCTTGATATTTTTGAGGGCACATGGTTGATGAGAGATAGGTGAATTGCTTGACTTCTCTGTTAGGTGACATGACCATTTTGCCTTAGTTGGAATACTTGAGTCAGTTTTTTAGGCTAGGTTGTGTTGAAGAGAATGTTTGAGTGCTTTAATTGATATTTGACATTTTGGCATGACAAAAGTGAGAATTTGCTTGCGGCTAGCCCTAGTAGATTTATTCAAATTGGTATAGCTATGTGATTTTTTTAGAGTTGGATTGATGGTTGGTTGATTGCTTGAGGGCGAGTAAAGTATAAGTGAGGGGCTGTGATGCTCGGCATAAACATCTATCTTTGTAGCGTTTCCGTGCTATCTTTTAGCACTTTAATCACGCCTTTGGTTTTAATTTGATGTAATGAGTTTATATTGGTGTATTTCTGATGTCTAGGTACCTTGAGGAGATTGAAACCATTTTTAAGCATCACCTGAAGAATTGCAAAGGCAGAGGAATTTGGAATTCCTTGTGCTATGAAAATTAAACAATTTAAAGGGGTAGCTCATCTTGTTTAACTCAAAGAGGTTTGTTCACTTGTTGTCTCTTTTAAATTGATCCAATCTTAATGTCGAACTGGATAAGGATTTGTTTCAGTTGGGTCTTCTTTTATTAATTTGCCGTAGTTAAAATTTGTCATGAGTTTTTGGGTAAAGTTCATATCTCTTGATTGGTGAGTGTTTCGCTGATTAAATTTGGCAAATTATTAGCTTTGATATTCTAGAATTACCATACTGTTGCTCTCCATTAGGGATCTGTCCAAGTATCCTTGTGATGTAGAAGTTTTTATCTAAAAGGTAATTAATTTATAATATTTGACCTAAGAGGTGCATATTATCGTACCTCATTTTGCATATAAGTTGGGGCCTAAAAGTTATCTTTTGTAAATCATTCAGACCTATTTAAGAGTTTAGGAATTTAGATTCTGAAATTAAGTACTTATTGGTGAAGGAGTGCAAAATTCTTAATATTTTGAAAACATTGAATTGATTAAATTCAATAAATCTTTTCGAGGAAGTAGATCCCATTTTTAGTAGTGTCTCTTAAAATCGATCCTGGCCATGATGGGCATTAGTGACGGTGCCATAATTATCATAACTTTATGTCACGTTTAATCTATAAGAGTGTGATAATATCTTTGCACTTTATATTATTATAACTAGAGTGATCTAATCGATTCAGAAAAGCTCGAGATATTTGTTTGTCTTGGAAGCTAACTTTATAGGCAATACTTTCACATGAAGTACTATATATTTGGCATTCTGCATAATATGGTGCACAACTATTCATTCTAGCTTCTTGATTTTTCTAAAATCTAATTTTAGAATCACGAGTTGGAGCATAAATCTCGAGTTATGTGCCCTCTATTTTAAATTATTATGAGGTGTATTTTCTCATTCTGAAATTCAAGAGGCTAATAATGTAAAGAGATTGATTGTTTGTAATATTGGTTATTCCATAATACTATGAGCTTGTAGAGGGTTATATTATTGAATAAATTGTGAAGTCACTATATGTGGTGTTATCCTATATATACTCTGGTGATGCTAAAATCTTGTGACCTTAAGCCCAAAGTATCCAGTTGGGTTGCTTTGTGGAAATTCAGCTCAGTCGAATCTCATTTTGGAGCATGAGTAGTCTTTTGATGATCGGAGCGTCGGATTGGAACTCCGTCTATTCCGTTAGCTCTGGAATGTCGATTTTGGGCTAGTCGAGCCATTGGTTTGCTTCTCGAGAAGCCCGGGCTTGTTTTGAGTAGGTTTATGGAAGTCCTTAGTTAGGCTCCGTTTCGATCCCTTTGATTTTGGGGCCTTTTTCTCTTAAACGGCCTCGGATGGTTGTTTCATCGATTCCATTGAGTCTGTGGTGTGTTTTCCATCCAAAATGCACTTTTGGTTTATTGTAATTGGATTCTGGATGCTCGTTTTAGACCCCATGGAGTTTTCCCTGCTTGCCTTAGTTGCTGCAGATCATAGATCACCCCAGAGACTCTTGGGTCGCCTTGGAGAGGCCGCCCCTGCGCCCAGGCAGCCGCCCCGTTGAGGGCGTGCCTGCGGCTAAAAGGACGCCCCAGCGACCCCCTTCCCTCTATAAATAGGGCATTACCCCTCTCATTTTCCAGCATTTGATTTTTGTTTTTCAGTTTATATTAGAGGGTGTGAGCTGGTTTTTGAGTGTTCCAAGCCGTGGGAGTTGCGTGGGTGATCGTGGGAGTTCGTGGTGCTTATCAGTTTTCTGGGTAATTCTCGTTATTTTTCGCTTTTCTTTAATTGTGCAAAATGTTTTTATTTAATTACTTTAGACCTAGTTTTACCCTTCGATTCATTGTCTCCTTGAGCTCATTTTTGGACCACGAGTCCCCCCTAGCTGAGGGCTACGCGCCGGTAAATTTAGTTTGTATTTTTGAGCTGTGGGGCCCGCTTTTGGACCTGGGTTGCTAATTGCAATATGGGTCTTATTGTGCATATTTTGATCCCTGGGCTTGTAATTTATATAATTTCGGGTGATATCGACTATGTTGGAGCTTCGTGTTCACCATACACGCACTTCGGGAATTTTCGCTGGCATCCAGGTAGGCTAGGCTTACTTTGTTCATTGAAGATTGGGTTGATATTATTATGCTTGTGGTATGGTTAGCAGTGTGGGCTGGGTTATTTAGGTTGATCCTCGTTTCTCTATTGATATTTTTGTTGGATTCCGGGGGCCCGGAAAGGGCATAGAGGGCAAAGGGTTGCATGCCCGGGTCTTGGCCCACCGTGTGGGGGCCACTGGCCCTGGAAACTATTTTAGCTATTATGCGACGAGTATGGTGAGATGAGCTCTTATCAGGTGGCCTTTGGCGATCCTAGACCCCGTTTACTTTCTGTCTTCTTTATTATTGTATTACTATTGCTATTGAGTTGACTCTTATATATTGTTGCTGCTATGTCGATGCTCTTACATATACTTACTGTTTGGTCTGGAGACTTGGCACTAATGTTGTGAGGGTGAGGCCCAATTATTGACATTGACATTGACATTGACAGGGGATGTGTGTCCGGTGTTGTTTTTGACACTGACAGGGGTGTGTGTCCGATTATGTAATTGACACTGACAGGGGGTGTGTGCTCGAGGTTGATACTGTTCTACTTTACTTTCCTGCGCCCCTGTGCATTTCTTTAGGTTTGCTGTGTGCTCACCGAACTTAAGGGGGGAGTCACGGTGGGTTTTGTTGTGTTGTTTGTTTCTTACCAGCGGGATGGGGCGCCTGGTAGGTTTTGTTGTGTTGTTTGTACTTACTGGTGGTATGGAACGCCAGTAGGTTTTTGTGTGTTTACTTTTTGTTCCGCATTTAGTGGTATCCATCTATTTGATTCTTATTCGTGGTCTTTGCGTATATGGTATCATGATTTGTGGAGTTTGACTGAGCTGGAACACGGATATGTTTCCTTAATTCGTTCGAGTTTCGGAATTTGGACTCTGTAGTCTGTAACTACCATGTTTAGTTCCTATAATTTTATGCTGGTACATTCAATATCTTACTCTTCTGCTTATTATTAGTTTACTGCTTCTTTTACAATTTCTTTACTATTATCAACCTGTTTTACTTCCTCGTTTTATTACTTGCATTATATTTTAACCCAGTCGGCCGATGATGCCTACTGGGTACCTTGTTTGGTACTCATGCTACACTTCTGTACCTGTTTCCGTGGTGCAGATACCTGTAGGGGTTATCAGTGACGCTGTGATTGTGCGGAGTAGACCTAGCTGATTTGCGGAGATTACGGTAAGCTTTGTTGTCCGAGCCTATCGTGATTTTCTTGACTCTAGCTTGCTTTATTCGGTTCACAGCAAGCCCTGCATTGTATTATCTTTTATAGGAGATTTGTAATTTGTATCTTTTGCTTATTCTATATAGTAGCTCCATATGCCTCTGACACTAGGTTTTGGGATTCGAGTTTTGTATGATTTCCTGTTGGCTTCCATTATTATGTATTGTTTATATTTTCCTTTGCTGCATTAGCTGTTTTGAGAGTCTATAGCCTATTGCGCGTAGCTCCAGGCCGTAGGGTTAGTCTTGTCTACAGGAAGGGTGTAGACGCCATCATGACCTGAGATTTTGGGTTGTGACAGAGTCAAATCTGTTGATTGACACTAGAGTTTCATTTTATCGAGATGAATACAAAATGTAAATTGTCGTCGAAATTTCAAGTCACGCGACCTCCAGGGTTTTGGTTCAGTGGTAAGGAATAAGGACGTATCAAGAGTGTGATTGGTGGGTGCAAATCACATGTGTGAACACTTCCATTGACGCAAAACATGGTATTTATTGAGGAGTAGGATAAAGAGACAGTCCTTTACTCGCCCCCTCAAATCTGTGGACTGGGACTGGACCAGTTGATCATAGCTATTCCACGCCTCCCCCGTACTATGAATTTTTAGTAAGCAGCCCAATTCAACTGACTTGTTACGGGGTGTATGTAATCGTCCAATCAGTAGACCAGGTCAGCTAACATGTTAAGTTAGCAGAACACTTCTCACTGTGCAGTTAGCGTTAACACATCACATTGTTCAGATAACAATATCAGTAAGGACTGACTTGTGTGTTATTCATCACCAATTCACTAGATGCTATTTCTTTTCTTTATCGCACTTCACAATAGAAGTGGTTGTGCATGTCAATATGTAATATTTTCCTTTATTCCCCTCCTCCATTTATTTAAGGGTGGTAGTGGGAATGAGGGATTCTTATATGCTAATGGATATAAGTAACTGAAGGAAACATACTATTTTGGTTTTCTTTAAAAGGAGTATCACACATGATTAATCTGAAGTGTCTCTTTTGAATTTGCAGGCAAACTAATCCAGACTTGTTTCTTTCCTGTTTTCCTTCTTTTCCTTTGGCAGAGTTTGCAGATAATACTCTAAAATTATCATAAGCATAATTTTATGAAAGTGGTTCTGTTAGTGGAATGTTGGTATATCTGAAGGTTCATTTCACACTACTAATACTAAGTCCTTTATGTAGGTGAACAGGTTTCTTTTTCGGTTATTGTGCCAATTATATGCAACATGTTATCATTGTTAGTACTGGAGAGGTACACTGTTATCTGTATCTTGTTACTATGCCTTATCAAAAAAGCTAGTACCTTTGAAAGTTCTCTTTATACCATGACCAAGTGCATGATATGAGTTGCATGTACAATCCCCTTCTCATCTTTCTTTGAGTTCTCTGTGATGCATCTCTTTCCCAGTCCGTTTTGCATTGGTAGTTATACCAGATTTCTAAAAAAATTCGTCCAAATTGTCGTACTTAATGGGTTCTTTGTAAGAAACAAACTTGATGATTGATGGGCGTCAGAAAAGTTGTAACACTTGGAAATGGACAAGTGGTAGTGCATGCATTGATTCTTCCTGAACAATGAAATTGCAATTTAAACCCACCTCCTCTCCCCAGCCACCCACTGTCAAAAAAGGGTGATTTGGCTATTTGCCAATACATCTTAATAACAAATTGCTCATATTTTTTGATAAATTCTTTAGGATGTCAGCAACAACAACAACAACATACCAAGTGTATTCCCACAATGTGGGGTCTGGGGAAGGTAGAGTGTACGCAGTCCATACCGCTACCTAAGAGTAGGTACAGAGTCTTTAGGATGTCAGCATGGAAATTATATCATTCATGCAGCTAGGGCCTCACTCAGTATGTATTCTCTCAGCAGTTGGTGTAATTTCTCAGTGTCACAATTTGTCGAGTGGATCCTTCTGGTGGTACTTTGACTTTTGAGGTGCTGCATCTTATTGCTTAGCTCTTGCGATGGTTAATCCTCTGACTCGTATTGGGCCAATATCATTTTGAAGGGCCTCACTCAATATGCATTCTCTCAGCAGTTGGTGTAATTTCCAGTGTCACAATTTGTCGAGTAGATCCTTCTGGTGGTACTTTTGACTTTTGAGGTGCTGCAATTAATCCTTGGGCCAATATCATTTTGAAGAGCCATATACATTTAATGATTGCTTCTACATGTGAAGCTCCATTATATGGTGTTCTTTCCTGTCCTATCAAATGATGTAGTACTCCGCAATTCTGGTAATTAAGTGCCAGGAAAAGTTATTGGTGTCTTGATGAAATATTCAGCCTAGTAGTCGCTTAAATATTAAAGCTTTTTTGTTCTTCCACTTTTTTGGTTTTACCTTTGTATCTCTAGATATGAATTTTGGTTATTTAGGTAACTAATAGATTTTGTCTAATCATGTGAAAGACTAAATCAGATTGAGGGCATTGATCTTATTTGCTAATGAATGATCAGATAAAGGGCAGGCATATTAGTTGTTGAATGATTTAATGTTTAGGAAATTGATCTTATTAGTGCAGTCTTTCATTTTAAGGCACGATGCTTTTGTTACCTTAAAACTTGTGTTTTCATTCTTTGAGTGCCCTTGCATGGACCATGTGCGTCGTATTGTACACGTAGACTATGGTATCATCCAAGTCCCTCCAATCAGTTTGTGCTAGGCATTATACAGATGAAACGAGATTTCTGTGTCTGCTTATGGTCTTGGGTTGACATTTGCGTATAAACTTCCTCTTCCATTATTCTTATAGGGCCGGTTTGACTTTGACTGGAAGTTTTATGCAAGCCGACACTGGAGGAGACGTATCTGGTGGAATGAGAGTGATTCTAGCAAAGCCCAATGGACGTACCATTGCTGGTACAGTTGCCGGTCAATTGGTAGCTGCCAGTCCTGTGCAGATACTCGTTCTCCTTTATTCAGTGTGTTATTTATGCAATAGGAATCACTTCGTGCTCTATACCACAAAGCGATGTTATATATTCTTGTGAACAAATTATTGAATTTACTTCCAACATTGTGGTTTTTATTTTCAGTTATAATAGTCTGGCATATTTCTCTTTGTTGCTATGAATCAGATAATTGTGGGCAGCTTCCTTGCTGTAAATGAGCACGAGGAGACAACCAGTTCGTGCATGACTGCTGCTGTTACAGAGACAGAAAACTCCGATCACTATTCAGCAAAACCAACTGTACCTGTGGATTCATCTCACTCTATTAATCGTAAACTAGTTTCCTAGAAAGTATTTCTTTTCGTTGCCATCTGGTATCTCATATCAGAATGTTGTACTCCAGAAGATAATTTCATTTGCAGTTGAGGTTTTCTTTCTAGTTTTGGCAAATGTTAGCCCTCCTCGTCATGGCAATGCATGTCAACTGAAGCAGTTGCCTCTGTGACAAATATTTGACGGTTGGCTTTTCGGAACTTCTATTGTTGCCTTCGCAGCAGGTCTTTGGCCATTGTTGCCCTAATATCATAGTATAAGTACTGGGATTATACATCCATAGAATGCAGATACAAGGGAAAACTGCTTGCACGAGAGTAGCAGATGGAGACATTCTAGATTACTCCCCCGTCTTACTTTAATATAACGATGTTTGAGACGTAAAAGCTTAAATGTGTCATTAGTATCCTGTAATTTTAAAGACATGTCATTCCTCGTTAGATTATTCATCCAGACAAAAATAGAATATCAAAATAAACAATACAATAATAAAGAAGGGCATCAAACTTTTCGAATGAACTTAGAAAGAAAAGAGTGTATTTGTTGCGAATGACATGCAAGAGTTTTGGTTTTAAGATCAGTCAACACAAATACACGAATACACCGAGAGGAGGTAGTTAAAAGTAGTCCAAGAATACCCATGGGAAAGCCTTCAAGATGTCTTGTTAATCAATTCATCAGGTTTAGATTCTAACAAACCTTGGAACCTCTTCTTTTTAGTTTGAGATGATATTCTGATAATCTTACAGGAGGAACTATTATCAAACATGATTCTCCTTTATAATGTACAACTTCCCTGTTACTTTCAGAAAGGAAAACTGCAAGCATGTTCTCTATATATCCTCCAGGAACTCACCGTGCTTTCGAGCTCCGTCAATTATCAATTTCTTGCTGAAGTTTTTGGCAGTTGATGTGTTTTTGATAACCATGGTGTAAGGGCTAGTAACAGATATCAGGAGACAGATGAGAAAACTCACAGTATATTTTTATCTCTATTGGGATTTGAACCTACAAACCTCATATTCTCAAGTTACTTCATTTCCCATTAAGCCACACCCTTGAGTTCGTTTTTGGTAATAGATGTCTACAACTATGATTCCCATTGCCATCTCCAGTGTTGTGTGCTTAACCGACTTGTATAACATAAGAAGCTAAGAATGGAAGAATAACTCCTGTACAGTTAAACAGCAATGGGAATACAAGAGAATTTAGATAAAGAGGGAAATGCATTTATTTCACCCTTCAATGAATAAGAGATGCAACTACTCTCCCAACTAATAGCTACTTCCAACTATCTAACTTCCCCATGAATTAACTAATACATTTGGTATAAAACAGTTTCAAACATTAGAAGAAAAGACTAACACGGGCAAAATTATAAATACAAAATTTTTAAAGAGATCTGTTTTTACACGTAGAGTAATAATAAAAAAAAAAAAAAAAAGTGGCAGACGAACAAAAGAAAAGATTTATTTTTTCAGCTTTCATTTCTCTTGTATTTTTATTCTTCTTGCCCAGAATGCTGTAGTCAGCCAACAGGTTACACTATTACAAGCCTCAAAGGTTCTTTTATCTAATTCAAAGATCAATTAATTTTGAAATTGAGTTCGAAACAAAAAAAATTCTCTTTATGCCGAAAGAATTCAAAGTGTGTCAATTTTAGGAAATGGATTTAGTTAATCAAAACTCAAGTATACATATTGCAAAACCTTTGTTATAAAATAATTAATGATTTTACAATTCAGGAAGCTAGAAAATAAATTTGAAATTTAATTTATATCCTGTAATCTTAAAGCTTCTTCTTAGAGTTTGACGTTAGGCCACAAGATTTCTTAAGCCGCCACATATTGGAGTACTTTGTAATTTCATAAATTAATTATTATCCAAGTATGACAGAAAGCCACTAAATAATTTTATAACTAAAAATTATTTACTTTAATTTTGCGTAAGTTATCATAGAGAATATCTTATATTCTATTATATCTAGGCAAAACTGAGTGTCTTTTTTTTTTTTTTCGTTACAAAAGCAGTTTAAAGTTGAATTGTTTTTTTATTTACAAAAAATAATTTATTGCTTTCATGTAATAAAATACAAATTAAGTGCTCCTTCGTGAAATTAAACCGATAATATCTAAATGCCTAAATATCCTCAAATGAAGGCAAATACAATCTACTCTTGTTTTATTTTGATGAATGTAACACATTTCTTTTTAATTCATTATACTCATAAATTTGAAAACAATTAATTTCATATTTTTCATGTAAAAATTTTACTGCATATTTAATGCTGCAAGTTTCGGACGTTCTATTGCAACATAGATGTTAGCAGAAATTTTCATTTTCCAAATTATATCATATAAGTTGAACCGTGAGGAGTAATATTCATCGAAAACATTACAGTAACTTGGTGATATGGTGGTGCATTTGGATGTGGGGTGACTTCCGTAGTTGGAAGAATTTTTCACGATTGGGTTAATGTTCACTCTATCGTTTTGCGACGCCTATACTTTGCATAAACATTTCAATGTCCAAGATAAAAA
Organism: Withania somnifera; assembly: GCA_039654485.1. Classification (NCBI taxonomy): domain Eukaryota; kingdom Viridiplantae; phylum Streptophyta; class Magnoliopsida; order Solanales; family Solanaceae; genus Withania; species Withania somnifera. The sequence goes on from JBDJHY010000097.1 coordinate 8,200,201, forward strand.
GAACGAGGGGAAGTATCGACGAGCAGTGTTCTCAAACCTGCTCTCTGATCGACGTTTTATAGGCTTCATATCTCTTGGAAAGAGGAAGCTAGGAGAGGATTCTAAACATGTGGATGCTGGTTTTCTTCAATCCTAGGCAGTCCCTTTTAGGCGCGAAATAGGATACACTTTGCTTTCTTGAGTGAAAGTGCTTGAGCAACCGTCAGAAAAGATTTTTAGCAAGCACTATTGCATCAGCAAGACGACTTCCCATATCAATTTCAAAACATGTATATAAGCTATTACACCACTTGTTTGTTCATTACCTATCACTTCATTATACTTGATCTTGACAGTTTTCTGCTTTTATCATATCAACTAATATCACAATTTCATCACTTTTCTGCGGTTCATTTGTTCAACATCACGAGACAGTATAACAGGGATAAAGAAAAAGATCTTGCATCCTACTCGTTGCACACTCAATTAGCAATGTCATGTTTATAAAGAGCAAAACCAATGGACAATATAAGCTTAACGAATACCATGTTCAATGTAGCACAGTGGAATTTTAGTTTGGTGAAGGTACTTTCACTCAAAATCACACCCTGCAGTACATATTTAGAACCTGAAAACCTGCAGTTGCTCAAAAATTGAAGAGCTTCCAATCATGTAAGACCAGAATCTGCAATCAAATCTGCTAGCCTTAAAGCTGTTTAAGAGTAATGAACTAGCACAAGCCAATATAAATCAGCAATTGAAGTAGCTCAGAGTACTTATACTAGCTCAAACAAGAGAACCTAAATATATTCTTCATCATCTTCCAAAGCACTGTAAATCAACCTGCAGAAAGAGCATACAGGCTCGGTCAAGAAGTGTCTTATTTATAAGAACTTCCAAAACAAAAAGCTATTTTATTACTTACCAAAATAATGATATGAAGAGAAGAAGGATTATATAGCCTAGTTTGAAAAGCCTCTGTTTCTTTTCCCAATTAAGCAGATTAAAAATCTCTGTCACATCAACAAGGTGCTGCCTTCTCGTGTACCTAGAGCATGAAGCATACATAAGAAATTTTGTTTGATGAAACACATCAGCAATATTAGAGAGGCTTGACATCTGATTAAATCTCAATCACTGAATCAAGCACTAACAAGTGCCCTCATATGAATACAAGTATATGAGGCTTTCTGAATGCATTTGAAGAGAGGGTAATGGAAGGATGAAGCCATGAAGGACTGCTTCAGTTCAGTTAGGATGTAAAATAGATCCTTTAACCACAACCACCTAGTATTGGTTATATCTACATTGTTTAGCAAATAAGTACCAGCTCTTAAGTGGACTTCCATTGTTCTACCAAACAACGATTCAAGCCAGCCTCTTAGACTACCTTTTTTTTCCACCCTGACAAAACTTTAATATAGTCCTTCCTCTAGTTTCACATAGCAAAATGCCCCCTGCACTTCCTTACATCATTAAACTGTAAGCAATAATAAAATATATTAGCAATATTTCAAGCGATTTTCCCATTTCTTTAGTCAAATTGTAAAAGGCTCAATGGAAACCTTTTTTTTTTTTTTAAAGAGATAAATAAGCAAAAGAATTATTAAAATAATCAGTGAAGAACACGAGAGCTTACTAGTTTCATCTCTGAATTAATCCATTAGGTGGTATCAGTAAAACCCTCCATTTTAAAACAACAACAAACAACTCGGCTATATGACTTCTCTATATCCATTTCCACTATTTGGGCACATTCCATCCAATACTCAATTACATTGTCACAAAATAGGGCTTTCTAGAATTAGAGGTGCTCTAAATCATGAATTCTAGCAAATGCCAGACCTTAGGTAAGTATGCCAACAACGACTAAATCATAATTGTCGTGTTGCCCATTTTGAGTAAGGTAATAAATCATTCACTTTCAATATTGTTCCTAGCTAAGTTCGTACGAATTTGAAGAGATTGTAGGTTAGGGTGGGAAGAGCTTAGCAGTCACTGTTGGACCAAGGTTGGTTCACTAGAATCGTCCCTTTATGTTTTGATTGATGACCAAACCATTAAGTCGAAGATTCG
>JBDJHY010000097.1:8202355-8212383 GCA_039654485.1 Withania somnifera
TTTCAGCTTTCTTCATACCTTCATAAATTTCGCAAAAAGTTTCGAAATACCCACACACTATTCAACCCCCCCTTCTAGCGTGGTTACATACTCCAACAGTCACATGTATAATGATCCTTACGGTCGTTTTTTGCTTTTCTTGTAAAATTAGCATTTTCCCCTTCTCGATCATTGCCCCGGATCATGTTTGATCAGTTTATGTCGTTGGCTTGCGAACCAAAGAGAAAAGTTGGGAATTATGAAAAATTTTGGTTCTTGAAGGATTTTAACTTGAAATAATTGACTTTAGTCGACATTTGGAGTTCCGAATCTCATCATGAAATTTCGTCAGTTCATCAACTCTGAAATGTAAAAATCGGCTTCGAAAGGTCTTCATTTTTAGTTTGAGAATGTTATGGTGATTTTAGATCGATAGACGAGATATAGTGGAATTTATGGCCAAAGTCAAGTCACCAACATTTGAAGATCAGATGCTTATATCTGAATTTCATCGATTTCATTGAATTCTGGAGGTGATTTTAGTCTAGGAGATATTTCGATCATTTGGTGTAAAATTTCATTTTATATTGGCCTTGACGGATTTTGGATCGAGGAGACCTCGGATTTGCATTTTGATGGTTCCATTAGTCCGGAACATCAAGTTTAGTAGGGTAGCATACATGGTTTATGGATACAAGATTTCGAACGAATCCCGAGGGTCCATTCGAAAATTGTTTATTTAGTTTGAGTTGTTGTCAGCTGCATCTCGTGCAGCCAAATATTCTTCACCGCGGCATTCCTTACCGCGATCATGTAGGTCTGGAATGTTGTGATTGCGGTCGCGTATGCACCTTCCACAATCATGTAGAATAGTTGGCGGTCCCATAATTTTTTACTCATCCCGATCACGTGAGAATTGAATGCGACCGCGTAGCTCTGCTCCTAGCAGTGACTTAAACCACTGTTAAGCCCATATTTTTCCATTTGTCATTTCTGGACATTGCAAACTCATATTGGGATCTTTCTAAAGATAGATTTCGAGATAAAACTCTTGAGTAAGCCTTTTAATTATTGATTTTTCATTATCCATAACATCAAAAATTTAACTTCAAAGTGGAAATTTAAGGACTCTTGGAGAAAACCTTGAATTGGTATTTTTGAATTTTGAAGGTCAATTTCAACTATGTTTTCAACCAAATTTTATATTTGAGATCCCTAAATCATGAGTAACGTACTTTTTAAGTAAAATTTCAGATTTACCCTTATGCCTCGGTTTTGACTTTTTAAAGTGATTTTTGGATCAACTTTAAAATAGAAATATGGGTATTATATTTGACTAGATTTCATGGCTTTGGAGGAGTTGAGGAAAGAAAAAGCCCAAGTTTGATTTGATTTCTTCACTTCAAGGCAAGTGGAGGTTCTTGACTCTTCTACAAAGTATATTAGGTGGTTATGTGTTAGCTGTTTGTAATTGAGAGTAATTGGGAGTGTTGGTGTAGATGAAGTGATCAGTATTCACCCGGACACTAGAGTCAAGTATGTGGGGATAAAACAAGGGATAAAAATGGCTACAAAGTATTTGATTATTGATTTTCCCCATTGAGTTGAGATGTGTAACTTTTGAGATGCCCAATGGGGTTGTATTCTCTTATTGACTTTGTATTGGATATTATTTTTGTGTGTAGGGTTTGGTTGTCTTAAGGTGATATTTTATTGATGTTTCACCGTGTGTGGGCCTTATTAACTTACTTGATCGTTCGTGCCACTTTCCATAATGCATATTGTATTTGCTTATTTGTGATTGAATTATGAATTATTGAAATGAAATTGAGGCACTTGGAACATGATGTGAAACAAAATGGCAAAGGCCAGGTTGCAATTCCTAGCATTGTCATGATATATAAAGAAAAAAGAAAGACAACGAGAATTATGATATAAAAGCAAGGACCGATGTGTTATTCCGGTATGGCTATGATATATATGGATTAGGTACCACGTCGGTACAAATATATGGCTTAGCTATCCCCATGGGTCCTGACTGTCCGGATATCAAACAAGTATGTATTATTAGGACAGACATGCATCATCTTGGTAGACATTGCATTGCATAGCACGCTTATTAATTGATGTATGTGATTAACTTATTTATTTTCGTTGGTTGATTCTATTTGTCATGGTTAAATTTTTTAATTGATTACTCTCATTTCTTATTTCTCTTTACTTGTTGACTACTTTCCATGATAATTGAATACCTTAATCGCCTAATCACGCTCCTCGACTTGCTTCACTTGCTAAGTTTACTAGTTACTGCCTCTTGAATGCTCTTATTTGCTTCACTTCCCTTTTTGCTTTATTTCTCCTAGATGACTATGCTTATTTTAGTTAATTAACTAGTTTTTTTTACTACTGGTAACACTAAATTGCCTTTTTCCTTATTGGTTGGAATGTATTGTTGGACTAAGGTGGCACACATTGATGAGGTTATTAGATTTGGTATTGTTATTCGGATGATCAATTGATTGAGAAAGGTTAATGATTGATGATGACAATTTAGAAGGGCTCATTAGTGAAAATGAATTGGAAAAGAAAGATGGATTATAGTTGTGATGAAAAGTTGAAAAGTATGTGACAGAATTAGGTAGTGGTCACTTTACCTTGGCCTATTCAGTTTTGAATCCATCCCACGAGTCTGTTTCTCAGCTCCCAGTATGTACCGTTCGCGCTACAGGTGGACTTGTGTGGTGGGGACTAAGATAGATGTTGAGGAACTCCCTATAAGTCAGTGATACGAGTAGTGGGAATTTCTCTCAGGTTGTGAATTGACTTGAGAAGGGAGGCCTGCACCTGGATGAGTCAAGGATGAGATTGTAGTACTTAAGATAGATTCAGCTCTGAGTTTACTTCGATGATTTGATACTTTATTCGTTGAGATGTCTAGTGAGACGATGTTGATACCTTATTGATTGGATTGGGATCAGTTACTGTTGAATTCTAATGTTGCAAATTTATTTACTGAAATCCCTTTTCCCCGCATTTGTTAGTATATTCTGTTGGGTATATCGTCTGCTTGCAGGTTATAGTTATTGGAGGTTCGATATGTGTTGGGGTGTAGGTGCTTGTCACGGTTTTTATTAGTGCCAGTCGGGGATACTTACTGAGTACCAGTTGTTTTTTTGGTACTCATCATTGCTTTTCTACACTGTGTAGGTATGAAGCCCGATACCATCTCGCTTACCTTCTCATTCCAAAGCCCGAGGTTTCAGTTTCGGAGTATATACGAGGTAGCTGCTTGTGGTCCCAATAGTCCTTCGTGAACTCTTTCACTTTATGTCTTTTATTCTATTTGAAATTGAGACGTTTTGAGACTGATGTATTATTGTTTTTGGATCATGTGTTATTACTCTGTAGAGGCTTGTACACAATAACTCCAGATTTTGAGATATGGTTACGTAGCTTGAATTTTTGTATTGGACCTTCTATCTTCTTGCTTACTTTATTTATTTCCACATTTACCTTTGTAGTTGTGTTTTGGGCTTGCCTGTCTGGGTGGCTTTTGGACAGATACCATCATGATCGGATTTTGAGTCATGACAACATGTCTCAGGTATTTGGGGTCATCGATGGTGCTGGGATAACAATTTGAGACTTACTTCTCATAACATCTACAGAATATCAGGCCAAAGGTGATGACAATCCAACTAGCGTGAGGGATACAAGATGGAGGGACCTTTTGAGATTTGCGTTTTAGGAGGACTTGCAAGACTAAGAAATGACAAAATTCCAAAATCTAGTCGAATTGTTTCATAAACAAAGAACATCACATGATAATCATGATGTATGAGGCTGGGGGAGGAAGTTTTAGCAGCAAAGTCTTTCTATGAGAAGCTTTTAGCAGAGGACGTTGCATTTCCACGTAGATCGATTTGGAATAATTCCAAGAAAGGTGTGTTTCTTCATTGGGCGTGCAACAAGAGGTAATTTTGATGGCCAAAAGTTTGACGAAGAAAAAGATTACATATGTTAGTTGGTGTTTTATGTGCAAGCGATCCAAAGAAACTTTTGATCATCTGCTCCTTGATTGTCGAGTAGCCTCAAGGTTTAGATAGAAAATCTTGTTTGTTTGGAATATCTTGGATTATGTCAAACACAACGTAAGAGTTAACATTTAGTTGGAAATGCAGCAGAGAGGAGAAGACACCTGGCACGGAATGTTGCTCCACTAGTTCTTAAGTGGGTCATTCGGAGAGAAAAAGAAAAGAGAACTTTTGAAGATATTGATATGAACTATACAATTGAGAATAACCTCTTATTTCTAATTTCTTTTACTCTTTTGTAGTACTTCTTGTTTACAACTTTTTTCTGCCCATGCTATTAATATTATTTATTACTTTATCAAGAAAAAGAGATTCTAGGTCTTTCAAGGCATCCTCTCTCTATCTGATTTTAGAACTATCCATCCTTTCTACCAGCTTCAATAATCATAACACCGCACTATGGAATGATTGATTTGGAGGTTTATGGGGGATATAGCCAAACTATTTCAAGCTACCTTCTTTTATTTTTACCTCAATATGTGCTACTTGCCACTCTGTTGAATGTTCTAATCTTGTCAATCTAGCATAGCGACAAATCCACCTTTAACATTCACATTTTTTTAAATACTCTCTTCATACGTTGGGCATAAGGAAAATCATGCACTCCCATATAACATTGAAGACTTCACAAACATTTATAAAACTAGATTTTTACTCTGACAGGTGCTTCTCGATCAGACTATCACATACCTTCCTGCAATGCTGCTCTATTTCAGTCATCTCATTGTAATTCTATATGTCACTTATCGTAAACTATAATTCTTTGTAGTTTATCTGGAATCCAGACGTGAACAATGCTTCTTCAGTGTCTCAAGGATTTTGTCTGGAATCTTGAGAATGAGAGGACATTGACAGAGCAAGCATTCTTTTATTCTCTAACTTCTAAAATTGGTTTTGTGAAATCATCCAAGACAGCTAGGATGTCAATTATCTATGAAACAAGCCTCCAGAGGTTACCGCCGCTTCAAGCAAACTGGAAGGGAAGCCAGAATTTCAGGAAGTAATATCACTTTTGCCAGATAAGAAACATGAGTCATTCTATACAGGAGGTAGAGATTTTTGTTAAAAGAAAAAAAAAAAAAAAAAGATGAAGATACTATGAAAAGCAGACAGGGAGAGACAAAGCTGAAAAATGGACAGTCAGCAGGAAAACCTTTGCGTGAGAAAGGATAAAATATTTCTAGATACAACATAAAGATGTAGGAATTGAGGACTGTGACGGTCTGATGATTAGTGAAGCATTTGTCTTGTCCTTCAATCTTAACAATGGATGCTTCTTCTCCATATCTAAGACTACTTTCCTATCTTCGAGGGTCAAGGTTTCCAACTGATCCAAGCAGTTTGAAGATACTAAACTCTAAAATATCCATAATATTTGCTCATTTGAGCCAATACGGACTGGTTTTTTGGCACAAATTGAGTCTCAAATCAGATCACAAGGTTAATCTGAAATTAGCACAACGTAAAATAGCTGCATATATAGCTGGTGACATACAGAATTCCAGTTCCTCACTCCAAAATTGAACAGTAGCTCAAGCCATCTATCAGCAGGCCAACTGTGAGCATCGACTCATTACAAAAATTGCAATGCCGCCAAGAACACATATGCTTAAACTACTCACTAGGAACCTAAATTATCATGTTGGAGCCCAAGTTCGCTCGAAACGTCCCACGCTGCCTCATGGATATATCGATAGTATGTCAACCAACAGACCAAGCAACTGGGCATTCAGAGACCTTCATATTAACAGTACATGAGGAACACTCGAGCTTTGGAGTAAACTTCAAGGTTTCATTAAGATTCAATGTGGTAGGTAGGTTTAAGAATTAAGCAATGTGAAAGTGGACCAAAAAGGACCATGCATGGTAGTAGGAACCTGCTCAAATCATGCAACTGCAACCCAGACTAAACTTGAAAAGTAACAAATAGTGAGACACCCTAGATTTGCTGAGAACCTTGAGACTAGAAAGTAACTCCACGTCACATAAAATCCACATACAACACCAAGACAGAAACATTGTTGTTGAACTGGATGTACCAACTCATCTATAAAGCATAAATAACTACAGAGAGAATAGTTTCATTATTTAGGTCAGCAACAAGCACATGAAATATTTCTATCAGTAGCTAGTGGTGTGATTCGAGTTCAAGAACTCTGTCTTTGACACCACATTGAAGATACAATATGTAAAAGCTAAAGCAGCTACAGGAACAACAGATTTATTTGTTTATTTTGCCACACACAAAAAAACATAAGAATAGAAATGAGGAGTCTCTTCTAGACAAAATTTGATATTGCTCACGAAATCTATTAACCAAGTTTCACCCTCGCAAAGAAACATATCACCAAATTTCTAACAATTTATTGACAAATAAGAATCTTAATAAAACTATCATCATTCAAAGAAGATTTATGGTGCTTAGTCAATATAAAAGTACTTCATAAAATGCTGCAGAGAATCACAACAGATGTACAAATGGAGGAACAAAACCAAATTCCATCTCTACACATATTTAAGATCTCATCGACATGCTATTGCAATTACATATTCTGCCTAAGCAGTTTTACATGAATCCAGTAATTCACATATAAGCTAATCCGAATTTGATCAAAACTTAATTCCATTTGCAATTCGGTCATGAAGCAAAAAGATGAGCAGAGACTTACAATCTGTAATTGTAGTACATATATGGAACACATAGAAGTGACATGATCCAATGCCCTGTTATCAGATAGAGCAAGCACAGAACTCCTTGTGTGATGAACTCAGGTAAAACAACTCCATTTATACGAGATGCAGAGTCATATGGATTGATTTAATCAAACTCTAGATCTGATAAGCACATCAGCTGTAACACATTTCAAATGTTAAGACATCTTCATCTTAAGAACAGAAAAATAAGAAGATACAAGTTCACTACAGTTTTCTGCATGCTGTACTCAATAGGAGGTACAGTTCGTCAGACCATACTCAATAGAAGCTACCTAACAACTAGGTGGTGTTGCTGAGTAGTTGCAAATCACGGTTCTTATCCAAATTAATGTATACACATTTGTATGTGCATCCATATAAATGTGTGTATATAGGATATCTTTATTACAAAAATGAGATGTAGAGTTTTCCCTAAAACCCAAGATCTGATTTGGTATAATTTGAAGCATCCATATAGGCAACACATATTTTCACATCGGGTAAGCCCCTACATCAAACTCCATAGCAATCAATTGTAATTTAACAAGAAGATAGTTAAACAAGATCAGAATCCTCATTCTCTGAACTCTACAAGAAGTTGTATGCAGCTTAAATTTAGTATAATCCCTAGGATGACATCTTAGCACCAATTTGAAGCCAATGTTCAACAAATCACTTATCTTTAGAAGCTTTCATCTTTTAGGCACTTATTACAGCTAAAACCAAATGAAAATTCAAAAACCTACAAGAATTTTCTCACATTTTCCAAAGAAAATATATCATCTTCAAAACTTTGAGAAATCACATTAACTAACAAAAAACACTAATGTAATACGAATCTCAAGCCTACATTATCAAATTAATCGAACACTAAGCTTACCGAGTTTTTTGGCAAAATTGTCCCTTATCTTTTGGGGTAGGCTTAACTTTGTCATTTAAATATAACCCTGAACACTATTTATTTTTTAAGTTTGTAAAACTTGTGCAAGTTTAGTTTCACTAACAAAAAAATGCTCCTACACTGTTAAATTTAATTTTACTGTAACTTGAACTTTAAAAAGAAAAAGTCAACTCTTTTTTCATCTACCAATTGTGTTAATTTTTGTTCTTTGTTTAAATATATCAACTATATTAGTTTTGTTGTTTTTTCTTGGGCAATTATAATTCTGCTGAAATTATTAGTGCTGACATGCTAATAATTTTGTTGCTGATATTTTTGTTGAAATCCGCTAAACTTTTTTTTTACGCTAATATAATTACTTTTTCTAATAAAATTATATTTATTAACAACTTTTATGTTTTAAATTAATAATTTTTTATGAAATTATTATTGATGTTCCTATCGTATTTTCTTACTGTTCTTGTTTTGATGGCCTTATATTGATAATATTAAAAATTATAATTGCTAAAGAAAAGATGACGACGTTAATATAATTGATATATTTAAACAAAGAATAAGAATTAACACAGATGGAAGATTAAAAAGGAGTTGAATTTTTTTTTTAAAAGTTGAAGTGATAGTAAAGTTAAAATTAACTAGTTGGAGCATTTTTTTTATTAGTGAAACTAAAAGTGTACAAGTTTTGCAAACTTAAAAATAAATGGTGTTCATGGTTAAATTTTAAGGATAAAGTATTTTTGGGCAAAAACTCGAACTTAACTAAAACCCTAAGGAGTCCTTCGGTAGCTAATAAAGAAGCGAACTCATTCATGTATTAATTTCTATATATGTTATACAGCGTCTAGTAGTTAATTACGAACTAAGTTATTGGACATTTGATTTGCAATTTAGAAATCCCCATAATTGTATGAGTTATGAGGAAATTAGTGTATCATCTTATGTGTGGTTAGAAGATACAACAACTAATATATGCATTACCAATACGTGCATTCATGATTCTAAACAGCTATCCCTAATTATAAATCTAGTAATATATGATAATTTCAAAGTGCAAAGAGTGTGGAATTTTAGGAGAGTAGACCTGAAAAACGACGATAACAAGGAGAGAAATGAGAATGAAGAAGAAGAGAAGCCATGCCCAAACATCACCCATTTTTTCTCTTGTACAGAAATCAATTGGGATGATTAATAGGGTCAGCCAGGTGCGTGATGCGCCCCTGCTGTTTTTTTTTTTTTTTTTTGTTAATTAGGGAACCAAGCAACGAATGTGAGGAAAAGGCGATTCCAGTTTTCAAGCCGAGGTAATCATCCACTTTGGAGCCGGTGTCGGAGCAGTTGGGTTGGGTTGGATATGTCTCGCTCGGAAATTTGAAAACTGTGAGCCAGGCTTTGCTATTATAAGAGAAAATTGAAAAAATGGTGACAAAAAAGTTTTCAAATTAAAATAGGTGATAATTGACCGCCCTCAAGTCAAAGCTATTAAGTTAATTAGGATTAAATTAGATTTTTTTATTTTTTTAAATTCTAATAAAATATTAAAAACAAATCAAATATAAGCCCTCCCAAATGATTTTTTTCTTTCAGATCTTTTTAAAGAATTATTGATCCATGTTAGTTTTTTTTTATTTTACTCTTCAATTTTCAGTTTCATTTTCGTTTATCTCAAAATCGTCTCAAGAACAACCACAACAACTCCACGACTACAATAAATCAAGGATTTCTCTTCATATTCTTTTCTCAATTCAACTTCGCCGTCGTCTCCGTCTTTATCACTGTCGCCGTCGTTTAAATTAGAGTTTCAAATTTTACAGGTAAACATCTTTCTTTGCCCCTCTCAGTTAGGATTTTGTGTCTTTGAAGTGGAAAAATGATTTAGGTTAATGAAGAAGAAGAAGAATATAGATTTCACATATTTTGTTGACATATTATGCATGCTTAAATAAATCTTAAAGAAATTTATTTGATGGTTGTTTGATTTTGGTACAAAGTGGTGGCTTGGCCCCAGTTATAATCTGTTGGTTGTGGTTTGACAAACAAATTTTGATTTTGGTTGGTGTTTTGATTTTAAAAAAAAATTATTGTCACTGCAACCTCATCAGAACTTGTGTGATTAAATCACACGGTTGTTGAGGTTTCTATAGCAAATCGTATGAATTATTGAAACTATTGCATCAATTGTTGAACAGCTGAAGCTTTTCTGCAACAACTACAAAATTTGTGCAGCAACTACTAAGCCAACTACTAGAGTTTCATACAACATTTATTGAAGTTGATGCTTCTCTATTTCAACAGTTGTTTTAGTAGTTGCTTCAGCAACTTGAAAATATTTTAGCAATTGTTGAAGTTACTACAGTAACTAG
>JBDJHY010000097.1:8240785-8253670 GCA_039654485.1 Withania somnifera
TTTGTTATGGGGACTTCGTGGGACGAATTCTTAGCTTACTCTTTCATTTTCTTGTTAAGCTTTCTCCTCCATCTTCTTCTTTTTGGCTTAAGTAAGCTCCAGTGGAGTTTTTGTTGCTTGGAGATGGTATTTAGCGTTTTCTTTGTCTTTGTGCGTAGCGGCGCTGTTGGTAGGGTGATTATTGCATGGGGACCATTTCCCATCAATTTCCAATTTTTTCCGCTTTCAGGTGTGTTAGGAGCTCTGGGCTAGTGTTGCACGCTTTTTGAGGATTCTGGCCAATGCCCAAGTAGGCTAGGTTTACCTTTCTTTAGACTGGTTATTGTAGAATACTTATGTGGTGTGGCTAGACGTTTGGGATGGTTATTAGGTTGGAAGCCCTATTTTAATAACTTATCTCCTGTTTAGTTACTTTCGGGGGTCCCATGGAGGGATGTAAAGGGTGTTGTCGCGGGCGACCTTGGACCATATTTGGCTGTGTTGAGCCATTGTATGACTGATGAGTAAGTTGAGTTCTTAGCTGGTGGCCTTTAGCAGATCCTAGACTACTATTTTCTCTTTTATTATTGTTCTTGTATCGCGATCATGCATTTAGATATTGAGCATTGGTAAATTAAGCACGAGAGCGTCCCGGGGCTGTGGTAAAAAGGTATTAACTGACTTAACTAAAACTAGAAGGTTTTTAGGATTAGTAACTAAAAAGGGATTTTCTTACTTATATATACCCTTCTGCCACGACCATGTAGTGGTATGATGCTATTTTCAAGATATAAATGGTATAAGGTTTTCTTAACTCTCACGGAGTTATATTATTGGCACTATTAGCACCGATTGTACTATTAGCACTAAGGGTCATGGACCCCACTGATTTGGGTCTAAGGGTCAGGGACCCCACTAATTTGGCACTAAGGGTCAGGGACCCCACTGTTGGCACTGAGGTGCAGCCTCCTGGCAAGAGATGGCACTATGCAGATTTACTTTTTCAGCACCCCTATGCATTCATTCTGCTCACTTTGTTTGTACTTGATGGGATTAAGGGTGGAGTCAAAGTGAGTTTTGCTGTATTGTTTGTGCCTACCGAAGAGATGGGGCGTAAAGTAGGTATTTGTGTGTTTCTTCTGTTTTTACTCAATGGTCTTATCGCATTTGGGTTAACAGTTGTTCCTTACTTTATTTATATTCATGTTTACTCTTTATTACTTGCGGTTACCATCGATTATCATATTAGTTATAGTATACTCAGATAGAGATCAAGTATGTTTTCTCCAACCATTTTTGATCCTACGAGATAGTCGAATTTTCCAGTACGACAGTTGTGCTTAGACTACCTGTTTAGTTCTTGTATTTTTTCTATTAGTAGTAGCTAGCATTTGTTCTTTTTACATATCTCTGTATTTAGCAGTTAGTTTTGTATTGCTTGCTTATCATTATTGACTTGATTTTCTTTCCTCACGATTTCCCTACTTGTGTTTTATTTTAGCCCGGTCGGCCTATGATGCCTACTGGGTACCCATGTTTGGTACTCATAGTGCACTTCTGTATTATTTTTGTGGTGCAAATATCAGTAGGGGTTATCAGAGGCGACATGATCGTGCTGGATAGATCTACTGATCTGCGGAGACCATAGTGAGCTCTGACGTTCAAGCTGATTGTGGCTTTCTTGCTGTTGCAGCCTATTTTATTTTGTTCATAGGAGCTTGAACTTGTATATATTTCTCTTTTAGATACTCTGATTAGCAGCTCCCTATGTCATTGACACTAGTTTTGGGAATTGTGTTGTATATATTCTTTCTGCTTTTGCTGTTGTAAATTTTTTACTATATTATTGTTCGGTTCTTGTTGTTTATGAGCATTATGGCCCAATATGAGTAGCTTCGAGTTGTAGGGATAGGCTTGTCTGTGGGAGGGTTGTAGATGCCATCATGATCCAAAATTTGGGTTGTGACAGAGTGCTCTAACCCAGTCCACAACATCACGAAACCAATCAGAACTCTGAAGGAGAACCTCTCTGCCACAAAACCAACCAATAGGGGATCTGGAACGCCTACCGTACAAGGCCTAAAAAGGCGCCATATGAATGCTGGAATGATAACTGTTATTATACAAAAACTCTGCTAAGGCTAAATGTCTATCCAGCTGCCACCAAAATCAAAAGCATAGGCCTGCAACATATCTCGAAGTACCTAAATAGTCCTCTCGAACTGCCCATCGGTATGAGGGTGAAATATTGTGCTCAGGGAACCATCAGTACCCATCTCTACCTGAACCAACCTCTAAAACCAAGAGGTAAACTGCTTGCCTCGATTAGATATAATGGAAACTGGCATCTCGTGAAGCCTAACCACCTCACCAATATACAACTCAGCTAGTCTCTCTACACCCCAAGTATGTTGGCAGGAAATGAGTTGACTTGGTCAATCGATCCACGATGACCCAAATGCAATCATAACCCCTAGATGTGTGGGGAAGGCCTGAAACAAAGTCCATAGTAATCCACTCCCACTTCCACTCAAGAATAGGGAGTCTCTATATCTCACCACCCGATCTCCAGTGCTCGAACTTTACCTGAATTGATAGAATATCTGGAATAGTGAGCCTCAAGCAATAGAGTCTGAATCAATTCACCAACCCCGAAACTGCTAGGCGACCATGAATCTATAACACACCACCAGAATCTATTTTGGCCCAAATGAAATCACCCGGCAGAACCACTCTCTCATCTGAACCAAACAGGATCCTCGTATTGGTTCTGCCGAATATGATCAAATAAGGACGACCTAGCCTCAACATAGGAAATAACCTGCACTGGTGTAAAATCAACATATTATCCAAGGAATGAATTTCCCGAGTTAATGGCCTCTCAGAAGCTAAAATAGAAGTTAGGTTACCCATACTCACCGCCTTCCGGCTCAAGGCATCTGCAACCACATAAGCCTTGCCCGAATGGTAAAGTATACTCAAGCCATAGTCCTTCAGGAGCTCACTCGTTGCCTCAGGTTAATCTCCCCCTGACTCAGGATATACTGCAAACTGCGGTGATCGGTATGAATCTCATAACGAACTATAAATAGATGGCTCAAGATCTTAAGCGCGAAAACCAATGTCACTAAATCCAAGTCGTGGGTGGAGTAGTTGCACTCGTGATCCTTTAGCTACCTCAACACATAAGCTATAATGTGACCCTGCTGCATCTGAACACAACTTAACCCAATACTCGAAGCATAGTTGACGGAATCCAAAAAAGCGACAATTTTGTTTCACCTTATTACTAATCTGCGAGGCTGTTGTGTTCCATTTACGGTCTCCACTGCCCAACTACGACTAGTTTTTCTTCCTTATTTCATAAAATGCTTATGTATTTTATCTGGCCTTAGAACGAGTAGTGATGACTCGATGGATTTGGTTGCAGTTGATCGAAAATGAAGAAAGTAGCGGTGGTGGTTCTAGTTTGCTAAAGTTGCAAGTGATTGTTGGGCAGAGTTACTGGTTCATTTTCGTCGAAAATGGTTGATTTTCAGGTGGATCCGGAGGAAAAGTGGTTAAAGGGTTGTGGGTGGTGGTCGGAAGTGGAGTTTGAATTGTTGATGGTTCGTTGATGCTGGGGCTTCTGTTAGGTGGATTAGGGTTGAGTGTTAACTGTAAAAAACTGAGACGGCTATGGGGTGTTTGGGGTTGAGGTGGCTGCATATATAAGGTGTTTTTGTATAAATGACTATTTCAATAAAGTATAATTATTTTAGATAATTTTTTAAAAAATAACTATAAAATATAATTAAATATTAATTTTGTCTAATATATAGTTTTCCAAAAAGTAGCTCTAACATAAAGTCTAGGAAATAAATTGAAAGAAAAAATGGCAAGAAATATAGTACTAAGTAAAAGGGTCTAAATGGAGAATGACACACATGTTAAAAAATACAATCATCTCATAATTCGACGGGAAGAATTTTTACATGCAAACTTTATTCATTTTGATGGATAAGACACCTGAAAGTATTTCTTTCAATACTTGATGGAGGGTCTTCCTATGACCCTACCCTCATCAGTTATGCCTAGTTCTGTTAAAGGCCCTCTGAATGGGATAAATGTAAAATTGCCTAAACATTTGAATTAAGTACAATGAGACTATTTTTTCGTTATTTTCTTTATGTGGTATATTAAATTTAGATTCGCGTATTGCAAAAAGTATAGGTGATACTTTTAATAGGATTTTTGAGACTCAAATCTTAGATATTTCATTAAAAGTAAAGAGAATCTAAATATTCTAGCACAACTAATATTGGTCGAAAAAACTATGCATTTGCTAGTTGAGTTGTTTAAAGAGAGAGACATGTCCTTTTGTCTTTAAAATATATGTCACTTTTTCTAAAATTAGTCATTTTAAATTATTTATCATTTTTTATTTCTTCATTTTATCCTTAGTTTAGTTTTTGATGAAGACTATATAGAGTCCTTAATTACGGGGTATTATTACTTTTTGAAATTGTTGATTTAATTAGTTTATTCGCAGGAGTCTATTTAGATTTTCTATTCATTTTGTTGATATGCTAGCCAGGTAATTATGAAATTGCAATACTAATTATTGAAGATGACTTAGAAATTGAATAAATATTAATGGAGAGATAAAAATCCTTATTAATTAATATATTTCAAGGAACATGTAACAAAAAAGATAGAGGACAAATAATTTGATACATGGAGGGAACAGTTTTTTCCCCTATGATGATTTCCCTCTCTATATAATCTTTTGTCTTGATCATTTTGGATTTTGGACATCCAAGTGTTGTAATCGAGGTCAAGCTTAGTGCCCTCATTATATATTACAAGTTGCAACACTACCCAGATAGTTGTTGGGCAACTTCTTTTATTTTTAGTACTGAGGTGAGATTTTGATATTATTTAAAACATTGATAAGTATTTTATAAATCATCAAAAAAGAAATACACTTTATTTGTCAACTATGTTTCCAATAATATGTAGCAATTCCACATCTGTGCATCAGAGAATTGTTTTTGGAGAATGTGAAAGCTGTACCTTTTTTTAGGGTAAAAATCTTGGTATCTTTAATTCTTATTTGTGACGTATAAGTAGAAAATTCTTCAACGAATAGCATTCCTTCGTATATTCCATAATTTGTTATAAGAAGGGGTTAGGGGAACTAGGGGAAGCTTGCACCCATTTTTTGTGGTAATAATTGGGATGTAATTTGTAAAATTAGGTTTTGAGCATAATTTACGTCTTAAAAATTAGCTCAAAAGTTTGTTGATTTTCATTATTTAACACTCATTTCAAATAACTTTAATTTGGAGTTCAATATTGTATAACATATGTCTTGCTCCGATACGACATAAAAATTAAGTTTAGGCGCAATTCACACCTCAAAAGCTAATTAAAAAAACGAGGATTGTTCAAGCCTTATACATGGAGACTTCTCAACTCATTAGCATCAACATGAAACTTTTTTTTTTATTCTTTAACATAATTGAAATTTAAAAATCGAAGTTTTAAATTTGTGTATAGAGCGAGGTAAAGCTACAATATATATGGTTCAAACATATTTAATAGCTTTTGTTTAAATGTCATATTTGAATTAAAAAAATCCGTTAAATAAATGTTAATATTTAATAACAAACTCATTAACTAAAATGAGCTACAGGCTTAGTAGCAAATTCAAAATAAATAAATTTAAAATTCTAACATCATATTTAATTGATAAAACTGTTTATACATATTTTTTTCATCTCTAACTATACGTACGGAACTTTTTAAATCTAAAAAAGTAGTTGTCATTAGTTATTACTTATCCGTCCATTTTTTACTTATTCACATGTTAAAATAAATATTCAATAATATTTATTTAATTTGAAAAATCAATAGATAATTTATCTATTTGTGTTTATTTTACTTTTACTCTTATTCTTATTCTTAACTTTTATTTAATTTTTTAATACATTTCTCAAATATAAAACTTATCAGGGTAATATAATAAATTATTTATTATTTCTGTAATTTAATAATTGATAAATATTGTTGAACTAACAGATTAATTGATAGCTTTTGCTGGGTGGTCTTACTTTTATGCCATTGTCTCCAACTTCTGAAAATATTTCTACTATTATACTGCTTGTAGTGGTTTCCACACTGTACTAGGATTGTTTGATTAAATAATTCCACACTGTACTAGGATTATTTGATTAATATGCAAAGACTAATTCACGTTTCCTCGTTTTTGAAGTAAATATAAAATTAATGACCCATTATTTCTTTTGGTTAAATTAGTTTTCTCTCTTTATATTTATTTAAACCTTATTGTTCAGTCTTCCAAAACACCCGTGCATACAAAATACTTTTTTTTTTATTTTTTATTCCGTATTCGATATTTGTTTTGGACAAATTTGTATTGAAAAGTCTCATTTAAGAGTAAAATACTTCTTATCAAAGACGATTTCATTTAAAACCTTAAATTTATACAAAATCTCTAACTAAAAGACAGACGAATACGTACCATCACAACACTAACATTAATGCAAATTAAATTTGTTACGCAAACATGTGAGCCTTATCTCACAGGCGATGATAGAATAGAAGGGAACTCTATAATTGTTCACAAATGGGATAAAAGTGAGATGATGCATCATAATATGTGATGACTCGTCCTTGCACAAACACAAAGGATAAGGTGTAAATGAACACAGAAGTAGTATATTCATCAACCCAAAAGCTTCTTATGTGATATGCAATTTGATGCATTCTTGGACACTAGTGCAAATCATATGGCGGAAAATGGGATAAGAAGTTTATTTTCCCCGTAAACCATGCCTTTAAGGCTTTACTAATAAAGCTAATGACATCACTCAATCTTTTGACCCAGAACGCAATTCGGCTCCTTTTCCCCGGCCAATTTTCTTAACAACAAAAAGCCAAACATTAAAAAGCTTAGTCATATATAAGTCGATCACTACAAGGGGAAAAAATATTAGTTATAAACTTTCGTAGCTAGTTTAATAATCTGATGCTAATAATTATTTAATAATATGTTACTAATCTATCACTAAATTAAATTAGTTACGGATTTTATTGTTTAGCTATAGAATATGTCTATCATACTATGAAGTGGTTACTTTTACATGTGAGCAAGTAATCTACTTAGTTTTCAAGATTAATGCATCTTTTAAAGAATAAATGCTGTTTTAAATTAACAAAATGTGAGATATCTTGTGAGTGATCTGATTGTAATCTATATGCAAGTGAACCCAATACTTATTAAATAGAAAGACTTGGTGGACCCCTAAGTGTACGCATACTAGCAACTAACCAATACTCCTCAATGAAAGATGAAGGAATTATGACCTTATCTCCATTAGATTGTGATAAGACTGATAGTAAAGCCCTATTGCTTTACAAGGAAAATAGATGATATTCCAATACAATTATACGGGGCCCATGGACTAATAATCAGTGCTCGTATGGTGTGAAACATAAGAAGCTCAGCTCCACGAGACATACATAAAATTTGTATTAACTTATACTTCTAAGTTTCAATATTTTTATCTTGCTTTTCTTTCTTAGCAATTTTTTGATATTGTTTTTTCAATCTATGTGACCCCTACCCCACCCCCCACCCCCCACCCCACAAACCAAAAAAAAAATCACCATTCTATAATCAAAAATCATTTAACTTTATAATTTTACTTATACCTTTTATAAAATATTTTATATCCAGGCAAACGGTTAAATACAATTTTAGATTACATTTTTTTAAAAAAAGAAATATTTAATTTTGTATCAAGTAAAAGAATATTATATAAATTGAGACAGAAGAAGGAGGGGGGGAGGGGGATACTTATAGATGACATGTTTATGACCATGAAACTTAAAGACATTTTGTTCCATTATGTATATTTTTACTTTAAGATTACATTTAATAATTTTTTTATTTTTAAACCAAATTAAATCAAACAAACAAATTGAGCTTAGGGAGTATATTGTTTTGGACTATATTGTTGTTGTTGTTGGAGTATATGTTATGGTTACTTTTTATCTTTGGTAGCCTAAGTGTTGCATGCATAAATTATACAATAATTAAAATAACAATACAGGGATTAAAAAAATAAAAGACCAGAAATCCTCATATCAAGGCTAAATGATTAACAAATTATTTTATTTAAAAAGTGCCATCAATAAAAAAAAAAGTTACCTGTTGTGTAATTAAATACCATTAAATATTCAACAAAAAATAATCTCTCATTACAATTTATGCAATACCAATCTCTATATAATGATCCTTAATTTTATTGCGATTTTCGGCATAACCATCACTTTCTCTATTTTATTTTATGATATTTTTTTTTTAAAAGTTAAATAATTTAAGTTTGAAAATAAATATCAAATAAAAACTTCAAACTTTCTAAATAAATTTTATTTGCTTGAAAAGTTAAATTTACTTGAATCTAGATATTTGAAAGCTGCTACATAATTGATACGAAGGGAGTAGTTTCTATATTACCAATCCCTACGTGACTTAATTATTCTCAAAAAAATTCCTGAGTGGAAGGGTACGTAGGTTCTCGGAGAACTCTAAAAGATAAAGCGCAGGTAGGGCTGCGCATGATTGGCCATTTTGAGTATATATTATATGTTAGCTACTTTATTCACCTACCTCAAATAATGTTGGTCATTTGATATTTTTACATTCTCATCTTGGATTTATTTTGATGCTCGAAAATAGAGATTCATTTGAATGATACCTTTATCCATTCAAATTTATGTTTTAACTTATTTATTGAGCATGAAATTTTACTTATATGAGATGAATTTCTGTCAAAGTGTAATAACTCTACAAATCGCCTAAACGTATTAGGGAGATATGCTATCACTTTAATTTTGCATTCGCAACATCATTGCAAGAGACCAACAAAAAGGGTCAAGCGCACACACCGAAAAGAATAGGAAAAAAAAAAAAGAAGAGGTAAATACACTACGTGGCATGTTATTAGAGGTAATTAGAATGGGCTAGCGAAAGCATCCTTTTCTCGAAAAAGGTTTAATCCTGCTCAACCCTGCCTCACATATTAATTTTTTACTTGACTTATCTAGTTATCTTGCTCAAGTTCTTTTTCCTACAAATAAATTGATTTTGAGAATTTATAAAGAAGTAAGCACACTACGTGACAATTAAAAAAAAAAAGAGAACAACATACAAATCTAAAATTGAGGTTTTTACATTAACAATTAAGAGTGCAAACTGCAAATAACTCTTTGTAACGAAAATTTATTATTAGTGCAAAATGCAATATAAAGGATGGGAGAATAGAAGCTCATTGGTGTGTTTGGTACGAAAGGAAAATATTTTCCATGAAAATTATTTTTTTGTAAAATATTTTTTTAGAAAATAAGTGATTTTTTTATTTATTTTTTAGTAATTGATTAGTATAAAGAAAATAATGTCCCAAAAGCATTCAAATATATAATTTGGATAAATACTAATGACACCAAACCCAAACCCAACCCCAACCCCAACCCCAACCCCAACCCCAACCTGAGACCCCGACTACCGACTCAATGCGGGACTCCCGACTCAGGACCCAACTCGGGATTCAAATCCTGGCCGCACAGTCGACCTCGACTTCGATTTTTAATTTGGTAACCAACGCCGATATTTGGCTAGGGATCTGACCCAAGTCTCTATCTCGATTACTAACCTGAGACTCGATCCCGAATCTAGACTTGGAATTCTCCCGAATCGGGATCCGACTCCCTACCTCGCTTCTTGATTCAAGACCTGACCCTCACTCTCAACCTGGGACCTGACCCCTACTCTCCACTTAATCTCGACCCTAACCTCGATTTAGGACCCAATCCCAGCTTTCATCCTATGACGCACCTCGACCCAAGACCAAAGCCTAGACTCACTCCCAACTTCTAACCCTTGATTCACCGTCGACTCCAACTCTCTATCGGATACACCACCATGACACCCGACTTAGGATATGGCTGTAGATCCTCGATTCGACTTCAATTCTTAATTTGGGACCTGAGACTAAACTTTATCCTGAGAGATGCCTCAACTCTCAACTCAGAATTCGACCTGAGACTTGACCCCGACTCACGATCAAAGACCACCTTGATTCTTATTACAACCCTAAAATCGAGTTGTAAAGGTATCTACATCTCACCTGCAGACAAGCCTCATCCTGGCCCAAAGCGGATAGCAGTGGTCGAGTAACAAAACCCAAAAGGCAGAAGAAGAAGAAGAAGAAGAAGAAGAAAGGCATAAAAGAGATCTGAAATATAAAACCCAACAAGAAATAACTCCCAAAACCTAGTGTCAAGGCTATAGAACATCTATATACATGAATAGAAAATACAACCTAAGTGGGAAAAACTACGAGAACTGGCTATCCAAGTCCCGACTAGGATAGCTCCCACACTGATAGGAAAATCGGCCAGCAAGGACGCCATCTTCTTACGGAATCTTCAGAATGTACCAGATACTGCACTCAATCACGTCTACCAACAAAACTCGTACTAGTACCTACATTAGAAAAAGATGTAGAAGTGTAGCATGAGTACCAAAATAATGGGTACCTAGTAGGCAGCATAGGCCGACCGGGCATCAGTAAGCATAGATAAGGTAAAAGATAATCAATCAACAAATAAGACGGTGATACGTAATATACGACAAATAGGCAACAATAATAACGACTAGTGCGTACAATGCAGAGTCAGTTGTCAGTATGTGCAGTGTCCACTAACAAGTTGAAGGAAAGTCACTAGCCAAATACCACATAGAAGACTGAGCCATGAGCAAATCATGACCCAACGTGACACGTACCTAGAGCTCCATCGTAACAAGCTCAAAAAAGGTCCAATAATAAAATACAAAACCAATAACAAGCTAGGCTAATACCAAATACAATAGGTACACAAAAGTATCTATAAGAGTCAGAAAAGAGCAAACAAACCAATAACCTAACTAGTACTCCCCTATACTATCGGTGGTACAATTAGGAAACTAATAACCCAAATAGTACTGCCCAAGTAAGTTTGGAAAGGTACAATTAACGCGTAAGAATGCAATGCAAATGGGTGTTGGAATAGTAAATAAGTGCCCGTATGCAGGAGTGGACCCACAAAAGCTATCCCTTATACTTCCCTAACCTAGTATATCCCTTCCCCCGCCATGCAACAACCCCAGGCATGACGACCCTGGTCAGAAGGTCCGTGGAAGGATCCAATCCCACGTACAAATTCCTGTAAAATGACATCCAATGCCGAAATCCTCACGGCCAAGAGGCCAAAACTCGGGCTCATCCCGTATAACATATCTCAGTGGAAAGTCAAGTACAGACATACCAAAAAATTTCCAGTCCTAAAAGATCCAACTGCCGCCTTGTAGGCAAGCCCAGAAATCACAGTGAATATGAGAAAATACCCTCAGATAGTGTTGTAAAATAGCTCTATACTACTCATAATTGTAGTCGTGGAAGATATAAGTATATATGAAACCAGTTTTCACTTATTATTTTGTCGAAATCAAGTTATCATGTAAATGTTCAATGCATTCTTACAACACAAATAAAGGACAGCTAGTCTAACACTACAAACTAGGGGCCCTAAAACAACTGACAGGCCCCAACTCGTAGGATACAATCCTTCCCCAGCCCTAATCCCGATCCCGAGCCTCGAACACTTGCATACCAGATGCTACAGATGTCCCAAGGACGCCCGTCAGGGGCCGAGTACACATCCTACTGGGAAGAAGAACACAAAGCCACCACAACTCAGTCTAATAGATTCAACCCCGGGCTCGTACTAGGGAACAATATCATCAAACTGGCCACCAACCAAACCGCAGGACAGTAACTGGCTATCTAGGTCTAAAAGGACCAACCCTATTCTAATCACAATCAACAGCACAAGTAGAGCACAACAAAGCAGTCTACCTAGATCGACTCTAATATTAACCTACATCGAGGGATAGCTAATAAGATTTAATTACTAGTTTAATCCCCCCAACCTCACTACAGTCCAGAGTCCGCGTATGAAGTACGCATCAAAGGTGTTACCGCTTCCCGAGCCACATTACAGTCCAGAGTCGTGTGAGACACGCAGGCAGGGAAGTATAGCCCAAGGGTAAGCAGTTAAGCTACAATCCATCTAAGAGGCCATAGGCCGAAAGAATAAGCATATCGAGGCTCGAATAAGCATTCCAGCCCTGCTTAGGAGCTTTACCATATATATATATATTATACTAATACCCAATCTAAAGAAAGTATATCATAGCCTACTTGAAACTCGACGATATCCTTAAAAAGCATGCTTTAAATATCCAAAATCATGTACGAAGCTCAGAATCAACCGAGGCTAGCAAAAACACAACTTACGAGTAAAACAAAACCCATATTTCTATATAATTAGCGGGGTCAAAATTTTAGCTAAAATCAGGTCCGTAAACCCTAACAATACAAAAATTAAGAATATTTATACCTACGCATAGAGCATAGCTCGTACGTCGTATTGTATAAAATAGAGCTAAATTTAACGGTATAATCGAAAGATATAGGTCCAAGATGTTTATATTTAATAGAAAACTTTATAATAAAAATGAGAACAAGAAATTACCCAGTAGAATTAAGCGTAGAAGCACGAAAACATATTTCTACGGATCAAACTTACGCAGAACCCTTTATTTCCTCTCTTTTTTTCTTTTCTTTCTTTCTTTCTCTTTCTCTACTTCTTAATTCTTTCTCCGTTTTTTTTCTTGTTTCTTTTCAAATGAATATATATATATATATATATAATATTAAAATAAATCATATTCAGATATTGCATAGACTCGTTATAAAATGATTATAACCTTTTAAATATACCAAAATTAATAAA
>JBDJHY010000097.1:8263524-8277703 GCA_039654485.1 Withania somnifera
TATTCAAACGAAAAAAAAAGAAAAAACAGAAATGAATTAAAAAAAAAGGACAAAAAGAAGAAAAAAGAAAAAGAGAAAGAAGTAAAAGAGAGAGGAAGAGAGAAAATAAGGGAGGATAGTAATGGCCCACTAGAATATTTCTATTTTTGTTATGTTTGATAATTATTTTTTATAAACTGCTTTGTAGATTGTCAAGATATGACAGTACCTCTACATGTGAACACAACTATTTATGATCAAGCCTTGCATGAGTCAACTAAATATATTGCATCAGCATAACCAATAAGATTGGGATTGCAATTGTTAGAATAGAATAAGCCTATATCGGTAGTCCATTTTAGCTCAATTCTAGGGTCTCCTTGTAGGAGCCGAACTATATCTTGCTAACAAGTTAACTGAGAAGGTTATGTCGGGCCTTGTAGTATTAGCAAGATACGTTAATGCGCCAATCGCACTAAGATATGATATTTCAAAATTTCTTGAGGTCAAAATGGATCCTTATTCATATAAAGTGATCGAACAACCATTGAAGTATTTTATGAATGTGCTCCATCCATTTAAAATTTTTTCAACACCTTTTCAGTGTAGGCAAATTGATGTATAAAGATGTCATTTGCCAAATATTTTATTTGTAAACCAGGATATAACTTTGTCTTTCCAAGGGTTTTTCATCTCAAATTCCTTCTTTAAATAATCAATTGTCTTTTGAAACTATGTTGGAGTTTCAGTAAAGTTTATTTCATCCACGTAAACAACAGGTATAATAAATTTCGATGTTGTTATCTTTATAAAAATACATGGGCAAATGACATCATTTATATAACCTTCATTTAGTAAGTATTCACTAAGACAGTTATACCATATCCGTCCAGGTTTCCTTAGAACATACAAAAAATCTTTGCAATCTATTATACGCTTCAAGCAATCTATTATATCTTATTATCAAGTGACCCATACAAATAAATTGTAACAACATTCATCAAATGTATTTCAAGTCTCTCATGAACAGTGAAACTAATAAAATAACGCAATATTATTGCATCTATAACTGGTGAGTATGTCTCTTTATAATCGACACCAAGTCTTTGTGAAAATTTTTTTGCAACAAGGCGTGCCTTATATTTTTGTATTTTATTTTTTTGCTCAAAAACCCATTTATGGCCATATGGTTTAATATCATTAGGTGTTTGGACTATCGATCCTAAAGCTTCACACTTTGCAAGTAAATTCAATTCTGATTGCATTGCTTCTTTTTTCATTTTGGCCAATCATTTATTGGTCAATATTCTTCAACAAATTGAGGTTCAATATCCTCACAATCTTGCATAATGCTTGTTACAACATTATAAGCAAAGACATAATCTACCATTATTTCAGATTGATTCAAATTAGTTTCAGCATCACTTGAACTTATGGATAGTTCCTTATTTTCTTGAGTCTCAAGTTCATTGATTCCTTCAAGGATATTAGAATTTCTCAAATCTTGAACTTTCATATGAGATTCTTTCATAATGTCATTTTGATGATTTATCTTTTTTCCCCCTAAAATTTTGGTCCTTAGGTTGGGTCTACCATGCTTCAGACGTGCTTTGGACTTATTGTCTATGACACTAGTAGATGGTTCTACAGGAACATCAATTTGAATTGCGACATTCTCCAAAAGAATATGTGATTTAGTAATCCTTTTCAAATAAATAAATATGTCTGGCATTTAATTTGTAATTTTCTGTAGATAAATAATCTTTTGGACCTCTTGCTCATAAATGAAAGCACGGGGGTCAAGATGAGACAATGATGGACTTTTTTCACAATTTTTTTTATTTCACTTTCTTACCTTAATTTTGAAAAAAATATCTCATCAGACCATAATCTGCAAATCGAGAAGTGAAAATATCTCCAGTTAATGATTTAAGGTAGCGAATAATAGAGGGTGATTCAAAGCCAACATGTGTATGTTCCTAACCTTCTTTGAGGGCCCATCTTGGTGCGGTGTGGTAGTGCTACAGGCACATATACAACGTATTCAAAGATTCTTAAGTGAGATATATTAGGTTCTTGACCCAAAATCAATTGTAATGGAGAAAACTTTGATAATTTATTGGTTTAATACAAATAAGTGTTGCAACATGCAGAATTGCATGACCCTAAATAGAGGTGGGCAATTTAGTTTTCATAAGCAACGATTTTGCTATTAGTTAAGCACCCATAATCTTAAAATTTTAAATATGCCACGGATCGCAGCTATGAACCCAAACAAACCTGGTTGATCCACTAGAAGTTTAATTAATGACTTAGTAAGGCTATTTTGAGTGTAAACATAAGCTACATAATGTTCAACGCTTATTCCAATTGATAAGCAATAATCATTAAATGCTTGGGACGAAAACTCTGCAGCATTGTCAAGACGAATAGAATAATTTGATTATCAAGAAACTGAGTTCGTAATCATATTATTTGTACCAATAATTTTACAACTGCCATATTTCGAGATGACAAAATATATTAAGACCATAAAGTATCTAAACGACTCACTAAGTGTGTATAAGTTTACAAATATCCCCATGTATACGTTCCAAGAAAGTAGAATCCTCAACCTCAATTTTTGTTGGTGATTGTCTAACAATTAACCTGCCTTGATAACACGAAGTACAAGAAAATTCACCATCTGAAAGAATCTTCAAGTTCTTTAATGGATGTCCATTTGAATTTTGTATAATCCTTTTTATCATTATAGATCTAGGGCGTCCCAATCGATTATGCCAAAGTTCAAAATTATTGGAACTGGTAAATTTTGGTTTATTATAGCATTTGCTTCAATTGCACTAATTTTGACCAATACATGCAAAAAAAAAAAAAAAAACAAAGCATGAAACTTTTGTGTAACACATGTTTTCCTAGAGATATTCTTAGTGATTCCAAGATATTCATGATTTATCTCATCAAATGTCTTAGGATGATATCCATTTTAATGGATATCTATGAAACTCACCAAGTTTCTTTGAGACTTGGGAAAAAACATGGCATTTTTTATGATGAACTTAGCTTTCTTAGGCAAAATTATGATAGCGCTCCCAGAGCCTTCAATCAAACATGTACTACTTGAAATTGTAGTAACATTCATTTTGCCGATGATTAAACTAGAAAAATATTTCTCATCCTTAAATACAATTTCCAGTATATTTCTTAACTATTTGTTATCTCCCCCCTTATTTTAGAAAAACTAATATATTTTCTCAATCCTCTTTGAGGAACCATCTCTGTGTATTTTAGTATCATATACTGTAAATTAGATGAAAAATATTTAGTTTCTGATTTGGAACCAATTGAGAGGGAGAAATTAATTGTAATTTATTAGTCTGATGCATATAAGTATTGTTATATGAAACATTCACAATTCAGATCAACACAAAAATATTTTGTCCTCATAAACAATGATTTAACTATTTAGTTGAGGCATTTAACACTAAATCATCTTGGATAATAATCAACATTATCAAGATGAATTGTCTTGATTAGGAAATCTGGAAATTATGCTCTTAATTTAATTATATTGAGCAGACAATTTTATGAATGTCATACTGTTGATTGACAATAAACGCACGTATAACAACCTTATAGATGCATCTTTTCAATGTCATATAACAGGTGAACGGACCCATATTCACCTTTTATACTTTTCAGAGTTTGAGATTCAATCCTAACATTAGTTGATTCAATCAATTTATCATGAGAGAAAATAACTTCTTGTAGAATCTTCTAGTTCTCCTATATATGCTGAATACTCAGTATGTACATCTTCGAGATGATAAATTATTCATGCCAATATATAAGTTCATTTTTACAAGTAGACTTTAAGTTTACCATGACATGTGTTATTTATTTTCCTGTATGGTTTGACTGTGGTTATTTATTTCTTCCTTGCAATTTCCTGTGCAGGGAAAAACAGTTGAGGTAGAAGAGCACATCTTGAGACAGAGACTAGAAGATTTACAATATCGGCTGCCCCGTAACTTCCCTTAATTGCTTCTCTACTTTACCTTGTGTATAACAATACAAGTTATGAATCTAGGTAAATGAGTTTATTTTCCTGAGGGTTGGTGTTTGCTGTTGGGTAATCTTTAATTCCTTCTAGCTTAAGAAATCATTGACAAATTGGTTAAGGATTTAAGTTTCCTATTAGCAATAGGAATAGGATTACCAAATTGTTCTATTAGCAATAGGAATAGGATTATCAAAGTTTCCTATTAGCCGTAGGAATAGGATTATAACATTCCTATAAATATCAAAGTTGAGTTGTGACTTTGATATAGAGAAAAAAAAAGGAGAACATTGTAAGTTAAGGTTTTTTGAGAGATATTTTCCTTAATAAAAGAAATAGTTGTTTCTTTTAAACTTCTGCGTGTTCTATCGAGAGAGAGAGAGAGATAGATTCAAAGTAATTGAATCCTAATCCAATTGTGTGCTATTTTGCTGTTGAAGAAAACAGAGCAGAGGTGAGTTTCTTTCGATTATAGGGTTAATTTGTATTTCTATTTTTGTAATTGGGAATTCAAGGTAAGAATCTTGAAATTTACTGAATTTCTTTAATATAGTTAAATAAGCGAGAAACGAGTTCATGGTTACACAATTAAGAAATCAAGGATTCAGTTGTTGAGTTTGAACTCAAAAATTTTGTACTTTGAGTTCGAACTCTAGCTATACTAGTGTTTCACACTTCTTATTTGAGTTATAGAAGCGTTAGATCTCTGATGAGGGACGGATAGATTTCAAATCTCACCCCATTTTCTAATGGTACTATTTTATATCTTAAAAAATGAAAATCAAGAAATAATCTCATAATTTAGAGTCTAATTAGTGCCACAAAATTTGATTGGTCTAAATTGATCTAGCCATGTGAGAAAAGAAAATGTAATGTGTCTGGCCAATTTCCCAAATTGTTGTCAAAAGCCATTACCAAATCAAAAGTGGGGATGAACCTTATACCAATGAGAAATAAATTTCTACTATTCCTAGGAAAAGCACTAATCCTAAAGATACAATAGAACCACATAATAAAATTCCCAAAAAGAAAACCAAATTAAGTCATGTTTTGGATTATTATTATCTGTAGTATTCATCATCTAATTCAGGTAATTCGTTAAGATCAAAATCAAGAACTTTACTTGCATTTTGACTTGATGATTCATCTTGATTATTTTTCCAATGGCTCCGTTGATGACCTCCTAGTGCTTGTGCAGCAGGAAAAATCTTGTCACATACTATTCTTTTAGGGGTTATGCTGATGTGCATGGAGGTTTGGGATTTGGGGAAAGAAATGAAGGAGGAGTGTTACTTTTGAAGTTTGCTAGAGTGTTCGGTTAGTGATCGTGAACTCAAGTTTTCCAATGAAGGAGGAGCATTTGGTTACCTTTCATAGCTCAGTAAACAAGACTCAGATAGACTTTCTTCTCCTTAGGAAGGGGGATAAAAGGATTTTTAGAGACTATAAGATTTTCCCTAAGGAGAACCTTTCAACCCAACATTAGCGTTTGGTGATGGATTTGGAGATAAAGATGATGAGGAAGAAGAGGGTTTTGAATGATAGATTTAGGATCAGACGGGGAAGCTTGACGATGGCTGATGCCCTACAAATAAGGGAGAAGTTGGTGGAGGTAGGGGTGTGGGGAGTGGTTGGGATGCTGACAGTATGTGGGATAAGACTTCCAGTTGCATCAAGGACACGGAAAAAGAGGTATTGGGTATCTCAAAAGGTTGTTCAGGTAGATGTCGAGGGGACTGGTTGTGGAATAGAGAAGTTCAAGTAAAGGTTGAGGCAAAGAAGGAGCCTACATGAACTTGGTAGAGAGTAAGACCGAAGAGGAGAGAAGGTGGAATAGGGAGGAGTATAAGAAGGCAAGAAAGGAGGCGAATTTAGCGGTTACGGTAGCTAAGGAAACTACTCTTGAGAGACTTTACGCAGAACTAGAGATCACAGACGGGGATAAGAAATTATATAGGCTAGCCAGGATGAGGGGGCGGCGGAAGCGTGACCTTGACCAAGTGAAGTATATCAAGGGTGAGGATGGTATAGTTTTGGTAGAGGTTATCTACATTAAAAAGAGGTGACAATCATACTTTCATAAGCTTTTAAATAATGCGGGAGACTCAGACACCATGCTAGGTGATTTGGAGCACTCGGAGAGTTGCCATGATTATGGTTACTGTAAAGGTATTAGGTTGGAGGAGGTTAAGAGCGCTATTTGCAAGATGTATAAGGGTAGAGCGAGTGGACCAGTCGAAATTCGAATAAATTTTTGGAAGAAGCATGGCTAACCAAGATGTTTAACGTTATTTTCAAGATGACGAAGATGTTTGAAGCATGGATATTGAGTACAATGATCCCAGTGTACAAGAATAAGGGTGACATCCAAAATTATAACAACTATAGGGGTGCTAAGTTTCTAAGTCACATGATGAAGGTGTGGGAAAGAGTAGTAGAGATAAGATTGAAGAAGACAGTGACTATCTCGGAGAATCAATTCGGATTTATGTCAGTTCATTCGAATACGGAGGCGATACACCTGGTCAGGATATTGGTGGAGCAGTACAGAAAAAGGAAGAAGGATATACACATGATATTAATCGATCTAAAAAAGGCTTTCGATAAACTCCCTAGAGAGGTTATTTAAAGGTGCTTGGAGGCTAGAGGTATTCCTGCGACGTACATTAGAGTGATTAAGAATATGTATGATGGAGCTAAAGCATGTGTAAGAACTATGGGAGGAGACTCAAATCATTTTCCAGTTTTCATGGGGTTGCACTAGGGATCGACCCTTAGCCCCTTTTTATTTGCATTGGTGATGGATGATTTGATGCGGGAACTTCAAGGCGAAATTCCTTAGTAGTTTTGATTGACGAAACTCGAAGAGGATTTAATACCACGTTGGAGGTCTGGAGAGAAACTCTTAAGTCTAAAGGGTTTAATTGAGTAAGTCCAAGACGGAGTATTTGAAGTGCAAATTCAGTGAGGTGGAGCATAAGGAGGACGTGACGGTGAAGTTGGATACTCAGGCTATATGTAATAAATATAGTTTCAAGTATTTGGGGTTTATGATCCAGGTTAATTAAGAGATTGATGAATAAGTTTCTCATCATATTGGTGCGGCGTAGATGAAATAGAGGCTCACAACTGGGGTCTTAGCTATAAGAAAGTGCTAATTAAACTAAAAGGTAAGTTTTATAGAGTGGCAGTTAGACTAATTTTATTGTATGGAGTAGAGTGTTGGCCAGTTAAAAAGTCTCATATTCAGAAGTTAAAGGTGGCAGAGATGAGGATGCTAGATGAATATTTGGGTTTACTAGGTGAGATAGGATCCATAATGAGGTTCTCAGAAACATGGTGGGGGTGAGTGTAGTGGAAGATAAGATGCGATTGGCGAGATTGAGATGGTTCGGTCATGTGCTTAGGAGAGATACGAATGCCCCTGTACAGAGGTGTGAGAGGTTGGCGGAGGATAGGTTCAAGCGAGGAAGAGTTAGACCGAAAAAACATTGGAGAGAAGTGATCTTACAAGACTTGAAGAAGTTACATATGACCGAGGACATGGCCTTACTTCCT
The DNA here is from genome assembly GCA_039654485.1 of Withania somnifera. Classification (NCBI taxonomy): domain Eukaryota; kingdom Viridiplantae; phylum Streptophyta; class Magnoliopsida; order Solanales; family Solanaceae; genus Withania; species Withania somnifera. The sequence goes on from JBDJHY010000097.1 coordinate 8,271,122, forward strand.
GAGTTTTGGGTATGTTTGTTGCTCAATGTAGTGTGAATTTACTAATATGCATTGATATCCTTGCATTTGTCTTTATCTTATTGTCTTATTGTTTATGGCTTATGGCTTATTGTTTTTTCTTGCCATAACGTCATGCCAGTATATTAAGTGTTTTTTATATTTTATATTTTATATTTTATTTATATTTGATATTTTGTTTATTATATTATTTTGAGCCAAGGGTCTTCCGGAAATAGCCTCTCTACCTGACCTTGATAGTAATATGACCTGCGTGCATTCTACCCTCCCCAGACCCAAGGTGTGTAGAAATATACCGGATATGTTGTTGTAGTATAGGGATTAGTTGGAATTAATGTTGGTTTGTGGCTGCTTTGTTGGGCCTAATAGAATTAATGTTGGTTTGTGGCTGCTTTGTTGGGCCTAATATGACTCTCCGTCTTTCGGACATGTCAGCACTCACTTTTTTTAGGTATCTTATATCAATCAACTTTCCAAGTTTTTCTGCTTGTTACTTTTATGAACTGCATAAAAGTAGCTCTACCATAATGAAAAAGCAACTTGAAATCATGGGCGAAAGCAACTTTTCACATGCATATAGATTCCGGTTTGAAGAATTCTACAATGTCAAACCAAATCTTTTTTGAAACAGTCGAGTATCCATGTTACATTCCTCTCTTCCGTTTTTAGTGCACAATTCAAAAAGATCCCACTTTATTAGAATAAACAGAATATGTTGATGTAGTCAAAGCCACCGAATTCCACTTAACGTATATATTACACACGCTACAACCCCAGTTTTATTTATTGTTTTTTATATCTTGATCCATCATATATTTTTATTGGTTTCTCTCTGCTTGCTCAAAATTGAGAAGGAACTGGGAATTCCCCACGATTCAGTATATTTTCTATAATGACAAAAATAATCAAATTCAGACATATTACATGCTAGTGTTCCCAAAAGAATCATCTTGACAGCTTCTGTGCTTGAGCTAGTTCTGGAATATATTTTACGAAATGTTCATGAGCTTGAATGATCAAGTCATCATCGTCCCACTCGTCACGATATGTCTCAGGCAGAGTCTTTTTGTTCTTTCTCGAGATAAAATACATTTGCTTTCTCCATTCTTCAGAAGGTGTACATCCACACTGAACAGCCAACCAATAATCATAGTCAAACTGTAAAGATGGGAATTGTCAAAAAGGCAACGACTATATGACACTGTATTAGTATACTAAATACATAAATAATGAGCACCAGAGCTACTTTCTTGTATATAATGGACACGTGCAGAGATTCATATCTCATTATGGATGACTATAATGAAACCGTGCTAAAGAACGATAGACAAGCCAACTTGAATGTGTTCACAAGAGCAGTCTACATGGATTTTCTTACGACCAACTATACTTGAGTTTGCTCATAATGACAGACTTACTAACCGCTTCTGTATGTTATGGGTAGGAAGGATGTGTTCCTATGTTTCTACCGCATTTTACCGTCATTCCAACCCCAGAAAAGCCCCCAACAAAGAAAAAAAAAATAAAGGGAAAAGGAGACGATCCATAGAGAAAAACAGAAACCTTCAACCATTCGACATGGTTTAGCAGATGTTATACCTGATAGTCGTCCATATTGTGAGTGTAATGTTTTGGAATGCAAGAGGTTGTCATGGATGAGTAGAAAGCTTCAATATCAGCATTCATATCTTCCTTTGATGGGAGAGAAATACGACCAGATAAAACACCAGCGATCCACTTGCTTTGCAATTCACACAAGAAAAATGGTATAACCTGGTCCCAACCAGAGACAAATACGTTGTTCATGTCCACCATTTAAAATGTAAAATTGATAAACCCCCACAAACCTCCTAATTTTACCTTCCAAGGCAGCCCAACGAATGAAAGACTTGGCGCAAAGGCTGGTGGGAAAACGTGCTTGTAAAGTGGACCAACGCGGTTGTCATCCACAGTCACTATCCCGTTAGTTTCAAGGAAAGGAAAATAATATTTGTACCTAACAAACATAGATTAGCAACATTCTTGATACTTCATCCTCCCACCAATTTGACCATCTTGTAAGAGATTACTAGCAATTAATTTTTTTATTACAAAAGTGAAGGTTACAGATGTTTCACAATGATTAGGAGGTCTGTACTATCAAATTCACATAAATAACTTGGATTCTTTTTTGCTGAATACAGATACAAAGAATTTTACGCTCATTTTGCTAAACTCACAATATCTAACCAAATCTGTCCGACTAAAATAAAAAAGCTGGGCTTTTGTTTTTCATAAGGTCAGTTTCACCTCGCCATTTATATCATTATGACCCGTGGAGAGATAGATATGCTTTACCCTTTCATTTTTCCTTAAAAAGAAAAAGAATAGGTTATCAATGTCACCTTTCTTTCGTTTTCTTTAACCTTGTGCAAAAAGGAAAGTTTCAACAGGACTAATCACTAACCCTGTGCAGTGTAGGATGATGTCAGCAAGGATTCTGGACCCATCTCGAAAATTCACGCTACTGTCACTGTCAACAGTTTCAATCTGTATCATTTAGCTGGTATCAATTTTCTTCTAATCAACTGAAGAAGATTCATGGTTAATTGATTTTTCTTTTTCTTTTATGACGTAAGAGGATTTCATTAAATAGCATTCAGGGGTGGAAAGCACAGATTCAGGATCCAGTATTGGAAAAACCTATACAAGTTATTAACCACTTTACCGTGTTATGGAGATAAATATTATCATAGACAGGCAGCTTCATCGGAACTCCACTAGTAGCTGATCTAGAAGAAATGTGAACCTCTTTAGCAACTTCAGCAATTTCCCTGGAGATATCAGTAGCACTTGCAGCACCCCCTATCAGCACAATAACCTGGCAAACCATTTATCATTTACTCAGAACACAGTACTTAAAAGTAGAATGTCTTATGATCTGCCAATAAGATGATACTATTTCTTGAGATACATTTGTCAAAGCTTAGAAGCTGGTATAACCAGGGAGCATTTTTCAAGTTGTCTGGGCTCGAATAAGCATACACGTAAATAGATTATCTGTATAATCTATCATTTCTAAACAGCTTCCTAAGAAAACAAGGGCTACTATAAATTCTAACTACTAATATTCATTTATGAAAAACAGGTAGATTTAAAGTTTAAAAGTTATCTGTTTTTGTGGTGTCGTCCCTCATATATCCCGTGCTTCATGCAAAAGTAAGACTTGAATAATAGAACTGTCCAAGGACATTCCATTCACTAATCTATTATGTCTAGCCTGAAACCTCATCTAACAGAATATCATAATACCATTTTAGTCCAGAAAATTAAAGGATAACTTCCAATAAGTAGAGCAAATTCATAATCGAAATAACTGCAAGCATTTCAGTCACATGACTACAGATTCACTCAGAAACATCAACATCTTAAAGAAACAATGAACCTGACACATACTTGGTCTCGGAAAGGGTCAGGAACACGGTAATTGTGGCTATGAATTTGCTTTCCAGGCCATACTTCCATTCCTGAAAGGCTAGAGACATCCAGTTAGAAACTTCAAAAACTGCATTTTGACATAGTATGTCAATCGTTGTGGCAACTCAAAGACAATCTCAAAGCAAATAATATAGTAATGACGTAAAACAACAACAAACCCAATATATTCCCACAAAGTGGGGTTTGGGGAGGGTAGAATATACGCAGTCCATACCACCACCTCAGGTGTGAGACATAGAGGTTGTTTCCGATATTCCCCAGCTTAAGACCAAAAATGCAGAAAAAGACATAATATAATATTAACAAATAGTACAGGAAACAACAAAAAGTATCAAAATCATGCAACTAGAGAACCATGCTACAAACCGATCCAATACACCTTATCAAAACTCCAACAAAACACACACTACAAGCATGACCCTAGGACTCCTAACACTGCAATCAAAACAAAGCACGCCTATCAACTAGTAATAAAATAGTCCTGCCTACTAATTTTCTATCTTAATACGCGTCCTCCACAACTTTCTATCTAGGTCATATAATCGGTAAATTGTAACTGCTTCATATTGTGTCTCATCACCTCCCTCCAATATTTATTCGGTCTACCTCTACCTATCCTGAAATCATCCATAGCTAGCCTTTCACACCTCCGCATGGAGCATCACTACTCTTCCTGATCACATGTCTGAACCATCTCAACCTCGCTTCCGCATTTTACCTTCCACCGAGTAACACCCACCTTGTGTCGAATGACCTCATTTCTAATCCTCTCTGTCCTAGTCAACCCACGCATCCACCTCAGCATCCACATCTCTGTCACCTTTGTCTTTTGAATGTGTGAGTTCTTGACTGGCCAAAACTTAGCCCTATACAACATAGCTTATCTAATCGCTAATCTGTAAAACTTGCCTTTAAGCTTAGTGGGAACCTTTTTATCGTACAAGACTCCAAATGTTTGTCTCCATTTCATCAACGTTGCACTGATACAGTGAGTAACATCCTCATCAATTTCTACATTTCCCTAGATCATAAAACCAAGATACTTAAAACTCTCTCTTCCGAATGATATGAGTATCAAGCTTCACTATCACATCAGCTTCATGCTCCACTTCACTAAACTTGCACTCCAAATACTCCGTCTTAATCTTGCTCAGCCTAACACTTTAGACTCAAGAGTTTGCCTCCAAACCTCCAGCTTAGCATTAACTCCTCTACGGGTTTCATTAATCAAAAATAAGTCATCTACAAATAACATACACCATGACACCTCACCCTGAATTTGCCAGTCAATACATCCATCATCAAAGCAAATAAAAAAGCACCAAAGATCGATCCCTGGTGCATCCCCATCAATACTGGGAAGTGCTCCGAATCGCCTCTCACAATCCTAACATGGGTATTTTCCCCATCGTACATGTCCTTCATCGACTTAGTAATGACGGAAAACTGATGTTAAAATGGAAAACGGAAAAAAAAGAATGAAAACTTCAGCCACACTTCCTATTTGAAATAACGTTATTCTTGAATTTCTACAATACTTTTTTACTGTGTCATAGGGCCATTCTGAAACAAGAATAAAAATGAAAAATATGTGCCAATTCAAATAGTAACTAAAAATGTTTGAACTGCTCACAACATATAACCATAACAGGAAAATCACTGCATATGTGTGCCTCATAAGAGAAACAAATTAGGTCGGAACCCAAAAAAGGGCTGGAATCTTTCCAATGAAAAAGACTAATCTTTTACCATAAAATATTCATTCTTTTTAGTCGACACCTCCTTAACAACAGAGAGAAAAGGAGATAGCATCTCAATTCAAATGGGAAGCAAATATTTCCTAACTGCTTGGCACTTGCAACAGAGAAAATCATGACATGCAGTATACGCTTAATGTTCATGCTAATAATGATCAACTTTGATTGCCCACATGCTACAACTTGAAAAACAGTCAGTGGGATGGAACTATTAGCTCAATGTACCAATACTTGAAATCTTCCCACCGAACTTTATTACAAAGACGAGGATTTCATCCGCACTTCACTATGGTGGAGCCAGGAATTTAGTTAAGGGTGTGGAAAATTAAATATACACTCATAATAGCTAACATTTAACCTTTGTTCACCACATAATTGTTTGGCGAAGGGTGTGCATTCAGACCACCGTTGGCCTATCGTGGCTCCACCCATGCTTGACTTGTTCCCTCGATGAATCAATAATTACCACCAGGTGAAACATGACTAAAGAGGTAATATCCTATTCAAGTGTAAAAAATTAAAGATCAAACCATAATTGGATTACCAAATACTTGAAATCTCCACACCAAACTTGGCTATGATTATAAAAAAGTTCATCAGCTTTTGACTCATTCACCAAAGTATCCATAATTACCAGAAATTTAAGAGTGACTAGAGGACATACTCAATCTATTTCAATTTACTTGCCTTACTTTCTTTTTTATACCGTTTAAAAGCAGAAAGTAGGTCTTTTTAGTTTAACATGAGATTCAAAAGTGTTAATTATTTTCTCAAACTCCGTGCAAGTCAAAACAACACAAACAAATGAAACTGAGGGAGAAACCAATATTCTATTCAACCAGAAACAATTAAAAGATCAAACTTTTCAATAAATTACCAGGAATATCAGCAATTCTTGGTTCAGTATAATGTCCATTACAAATCACAACAGCATCATACTCCTCATTAGCAAACACACCATCATTTTCTCTCTTTCTTGAACAAACCTTCCATTTCCCATTTTCCAACATTCCCACATACCCAACTTCCATCCCAAATCTCACAACACCAATAATCCCAAACTCAATCGCAAAATCATTCAAATAACCTAACACTTCCCTATGACCCGGATACCTTCTCGGATCACTCCCGGGTTTTTTCTTTGCCACAAACGGGTAATCCCGAAAACCCATTACTTCCCGGGGCAGATTAACCCGAAGAGATGAATAAAGACTTGAATGAACAATCTCCCGGGTCGGGTCTAGACCAATCGGGTCGGATTCTGTGTCGGGTGTGTAAACCCATGTGCCACCTAATTGATTTTCCCGTTCGAATACAACTACGCTATGAC
>JBDJHY010000097.1:8304839-8317621 GCA_039654485.1 Withania somnifera
AGCCTAAGTTGTTGAACTTAGGTAGTGGAGGTAGGCAAGGCCAAACCACTATAAATCCTTGTGTCTATTTATTTTCAGCTTTCTTCATACCTTTATAAATTCCTCAATAAGTTTCGAAATACCAACACACTATTCAACCCCCCCTTCTAGTGTGGTTACGTACTCTAACACTTCGTACCTAAGGGGAGTCCATGTTAGGTTCTTGGATATTCTATTTGTGCCTACCAGCGGGCTAGGGGTCAGGTAGGTTTTGTTTGCCTAGGCAGTCATCTTGTTAGTATCTACTGGCAGAATGGGGTGTCGGCAGGTTTTTCTTTTTATTTCTATGCTTGTATTATTGCTTGCTTATTTGTTACTTTATTAGTTAGTACTGCCTTACCTTTATTGATTCCTTGGTAGTCCATGGTCTTGATTTAGTTGGTTATCATGCTAGAGCTCTAGGTATATGTCACCTACTATCATCCTTATCTTTACATATATTTTCCTTTTACTCTTTATTACTGAGATGCTTCTTGTGCATTATTCCCCCTTATATAGCTGAATGTATTGCCCGTTTCCCCGGATTGTGAGCGGATACCCTGGTACTTTACTAGCTAGCCTTATTTTACTCGCTTGGTTGACTGTTATATGGCCTTCGAGTTCAAAGATTCACAGTGAGTTCATGGAATTTGAGATGGCCTTCTCTATACGCAACAACTTCTACCTCCATTTGCAGTTGGAGACGATTTTATTTTGTGTTGTAAAGAACTGTTGTACTTTGTCTTGTACTTAGATGTTTTCTTTACTATTGATTCCAAGTCTTGGGACAGTTGATATTGTAATTTTTCTATCATGTCTTCCTTTTCTCTTTATCTTTTGATTTATTTCTTTTTATGGGTCTTGGGGTTCCCGTCCATTGCTTGTCGCTCGGGGCGAAGGGTTTAGGTTTGTCTACCGGTGGGACTTGGTAGACACCATAATGACCTAGGGTTTGGGTCGTGAGATCATTACTCTATTAATGAGTCCATCCTTTATGATGAGTTTTAAACCCTACAAACTTAATATTTAAATATATCCATCTATCACGTATCATTGTCTCAGCATAGTAGTGTTCAGTTCAACTTGTGTTAGCGCAATAGTGTCCAGTTTAACTTATGTTAATTTTCATTCTTACATACACACACTACATTCAAATGTATTGATATATTTTTTCCTACACTCATCTTATAGACTCAGAAGTTCCTTACCAGCTCGGGGTTAATAGATTCGGCAGGTATCAGTTAGATGGTAAAGATTCCTCATATTCTGAGGATAAGATATTTACTTCATATTATCTGCTTTTCTTTGTACTTTATATTGCAGTTGCTTAGAGTAGGGTGTCTGTCTTATCAGCTCAGCAGTTGTTAGTATGGGCTTCATAAACAGTCAATTAACAAGCAGTAACTTTCAGCTGATTTCATTATGTATCCTGAAAGTTATTGTACCTCTTTACATATTTAAAAGAGTTCAACTACTTTCACATTTCCATAGTATTTATTTTATGTATGTTTTGTCAAACATGCCAGACCAAGGGTTTAGGTGTCTGTTATGTCTAGGGTGTATGCTCGAGTTGTGACATTGTAAAATCTGAATTGTGATGTTTTCATTTCCTGATTAACCAGTCCTATAATAGAATACTAGTAGTAAAATAGGTACGGAGTACGGGCATTGCTGATTGCACCTGATGAATCACACACACCCATTGCCAATTAAGCAGAAATTTTAAGGAAATAAGAGTACCGCAATACATGAAGCATGTATCCATCGATTAAAGAATATAAGAAATCGGAGTATTTAGGGATTCGACACTTAACATTTGAAAAACTCAAAATAAATTAAAAACTTTTGACATACATACTTATGTCGAAAAGATCACTGAGCGATTCAAGAAAATAAGTTTATCTCAACTACCCTGAGAAGAAATATTTATCTTATTCTATTGAAATATTCTTATATAGTGATTTTTATGTTAAGTTCTCAAGTGTGCCTTAAAATTCTTGATTTAAGATTTTCTTATGAATTATGAATCAATGCTAAGAAACACATGCTTTAGATTAAGGATTTCATCCATTCTTTATGATACTACAGTAAACCCAATCTTGCAATAATATGAATTCTATATGACTATGATAAGTAAGTCCATGACATTTTTTGAAAGGGTTTGTAAGATAAGTTATGCGCACATATATCTATAATGGTGGAAGGACTATTTAGCATTGATTGGACGTGGGTTTAATAAACCAATTCCAAAAACTACTTATGTCATTGTAGGGCATGAATATGGTGGCCTTAGACCAAGTGGTTGTAGTTCAAGAGGTTCATATTAGGACCAACATGACATGTACACCCTATATCCCCAAAAAGCATAGAGAAACTCTCCTATCGCGGGTCAGTATGTTAGGCACCATGAGCTCATATGGTATTTTTTGCATAAAAGAAACTTTTAAGGACTTACAATTTTATGACTTCGTAACTCTACTATGACTGAACTTAATGTTGTTTTCTCTACAGAATGAAATCTAATTGTACATAGATAAGTTATATTCTTTTGGTCAGTCTTTAGATAATATATGCATGTGTATGGATTGCGTATCAATAATCCATTGTATTAACTATATTTTACACAATATGTTTTCATGATATAAATCCAGGTACTTGGGTCCATATGTTGCTACCAGACGTTCGGTAGTTAATAAAGATAGATTGTAGTGAGTCCTTATCATCCAAGGACTAGAGATTTTCCTTCAGTTTGTTTTAGATATGTTCAGTTTCAGACGTTTGGATTAGCTAGTTTATCCCAACAGCCTATCTAGTAGTATTAGAGGCCTTCGAACATGTTAGTTGTTAATGTAGTTGATTCAGCTTGTTGGTCTTTCAATTTTTCAATTTCAGTTTATTACATAGCGTCAACAGTGACCATTTAGTTTCATTTACATCTCTCGCATTTGATTTTGATATGATTATAGAATAGTATACCAGAATCAAGGTTTAGCTTGGGACTACTTGAGATTTTAAATACCGAATCTTGTCTCGAATACAGACTCGAAGCATGATACATATATACCTCCCTCTTTATATATTTTTAAAGAAATAAATCCAAGTTTCAAGAGTAGACATATTTCTGCAGAGAATCATGACAGATATTTCTAATCTCATTATAACTCTAAATCAGGTGTAGTTTGTTCCTAACAACTTCTCTTGACTTCTCTCACGCCTTCATGAAGTTTTTGATAACATTAACGAAAGAATACAAATACCATTGATTGAAAAGAAAAAATAGAAAGAAGAGTGGGATACAAAAGAATGGAGGCTAATAGTAGAATAGGAAGCCCTTAAACCCTAAAACAATACAAAGAGCATTTATATAGGCTAGACTAAATTAAATAAGGAAAAGCTAATTAAGGAAAAGACTATACTAAGGCATAATAACTATTTTAACGTATATTTCTTTTATAAATAAATATTTGTGACCACAAAATTTCAAATACATAATTTAATAAAAATTTACGAGTCAATAATGGCAATAACTACTTAATTTTTAATATAACAAACAATCTATTCTTGTCGATTATGAGTTTTTTTTTAAAAAAAATTATAACATTAAAAATGATGAATTTATATTCTTTAATGAAAATCATAAATTCATGGGTCAACTTTTATATATTTTTTAGAAAGTTACATTATGATGTAAAATATCAAAATCATGTTTGTTTTGGAGAATTTACGATTTGAATCAAGAATCCAAACCATAATCTCAAATCAATGCCAAATACCGATTTAAAGTCATAATTAAATATAACATGTCCAAATGCAAGGTAAATGTTAGTGACTTTTATATCGTTTGATTGACCATTTCTTGCTTTGACCCTTTCTTTGTTAAAATGATACGTTTCACTTTACGATTCTCCATATGCTTGACTTTCTACTCTATTTTTTAATTTAGTTATCTTAATTATCACTATTTGGATAGTTAAAAATATTTTTTTTCATTATTTTTTTGAAATACTTTCTAAATATTTTTGAGTTATTAGTTGTTGTGGCTTAGTGTTTTTACATAATCTTCTAAATACGTAAACTTTCTTTCAGATTAATTTAAAAAGTTTTATGAATTCACACAGAGTACTTATTAATTAATTTGACTCTCCTCTTTTGAATCAAGCCAATTAAATTAAACGCGGAGAGTATATCTACTGGGAGAGTATATCTAATGCTCGTATAATCACGAAAGGACTAATGGATCACTTTGTAGGGTATATAAGATATTAAGAAGAGCATTAAATATGGTGTATTAGTAGTGTTGAGATTAATGCGGATTAATTATATTCTGGGATTATTTCTTATTCGATATTTGATTTGGTATATTCAAGACTAATTCCATTTTTAACTAACCATATATATATATATATATATATTATTTTTTATAGTACATTATATCAAACACTCCTAAAAGATATAGTTTCCTGAATCAAGAAGAGGTTCAATGTTGCTTCACTAACGTCTCCATGTTTCTGTTAATCATTAATGGTTCAGAAGAGATATATCAAATGATAAAGAAAAGAATTAATGTTCCCCTCTTTGTACGAATAAGTTTTAAAAGATTTATACATAGACAAGGTTGGGTTTTTGCCATGTAACATCACAGGTGGATATCTGGGTGTTTGAATTTTTGCTAAGAACAAAAAGAAGATTTAGTTATACTAATAGAAATTGGAAACAGCAGACGTAAAGAAGGATAGGATCGGAGGAGCCTTCCTTCTAACCAAAAATGACTCGACGCTCATTTACTAAGAAAATAAGCAAACATGCATACATAAATACACATGCATAATACTGATAGTGTAAAAATCTTTACACTGTCAGTATATACAATGAAGAGAAGTCCTAGAAAACAAAAGAAAACAGAGAAATGGTTTAATTTACGCGCATTGGAAACCTTTAGGGGCAGTCTTTCCACAGTTGTTCAGCAACAAGTTGAGGGAAAGAGGAACATTAAGGTGAGTTCCAAATACATTAGCCTTAATGGCAGAGCAAAGGCAAACGGCAGCATCAACATCAGCAAGATTCTCAATAAGAGAGCAGCATGAACTCTTTGATGACAATAATGGGGTTCCAACAACAACATGCACCAAGTCATTCAACAAATTGGCACGTACCTTCAAATTTAGCGTGTCTTTTGGGCACTTATGGTTACCCTTGGATAAAGATGGGGGGTCTTGTGTTGAGTCTTTGGTGGACATGGGATGTAAGTTGAACTAACCATTGCAAGAAAAGAAGGTTCAAAGTGAGGACAAGAGCAATGGATGATGCAATAACCTTAGCCATTTTCAAAAGTGGAAGTAATGTGTGTTTACTAGAACTAAGAGATTATTTGATGTTTGAAATGAACAAGTGAGAGAGAATTTATAGATGGAAAATGTGAGTGTTGCTCTCCCTCCACCCCACCCCCGCACCCCCATTTTTTTCTTTCTTTTTTGCTGTTTCCTATGTTCTAGCCCAATTTTTGTACTAGCACATTGTTTTCCTTTTTATTTGTCCTTAAAAAAATCATATTTCTATAACACAATTCAATTTTATAATCATACAAATATCTAAAAATTATATTAAAATTATAAATTTTAAAAATACTTTTTTCTCTTTCAAATTTCATGCCTACTTAAGTAATGCCACATAAGTCGAAACTGTAAAATCGAGAGAGTAACTAATTACACCCTCTGGACCAGTTTATTTTTCATCTTTATTAAAAAAAAAATAGTCTATAATACTTGTCATGTTAAAAAAAATATGACATTAATTAATTATTTATTTTCATATTTACTCTCAGTCATAAATATGGAGAGTTAATAATATAGTGTAAAAAAAAACATTAAATAGAGGGGAGTAATAACTACTCCCTCCGTCTCATATTAGTTGGTAGATTTGTTAAAAAAAATTGTCTCTTTAGTAATAAATATGATGAAATATGGGTATGGTGCAAAGAGAAAACATTAATTAAAAATAAACAATAAATAAGGATAATTTAATTAAATTACACTCTAATTAATGTTTTTCTTAATAGTGGTGAAAAATATAAATCCATCAACTATTATGGGATGGGAGAGTAATAAATAATGATAATCTAGTCTTCTAATTTTTTTTATTAAGAGCGTGGAAGCCAAAATTGAGAAGAGGGGCATGTTCATATCGTGGAATATTTGCATATATATATATATATATATATATATATATAAGGACAAGCTGGCAAAATGCAATTCAAGATAAGCCCACCCAGCCTCTAGTGGTTCTTGACATTGGAGCTTTGTGGATTTGGTTAGTTGTCAATGTTCATCGATCTGGAAGAAATAGTAGTAACCACATTTTCGGACGGAATATGTTGGATCCTTCAACTAAAAACCATCAACATTGGTTCTTGTGTTCACCTTGGAGACCTGTAGAAACAAATATCTTTGTCAGTTAAGGGGTCTGCAAGATAGACAATGTTGTGGCCTGGAGTTAAGGGCTTCTTTCATTTTTGGCCCGTCCACCAAACTTAATTATGACCATTAACTCAACCTATAATGATGGTTATTTTGTAAATTAGATTGTCCAAAGACATTGGACTGTAATTCGGGCTCAAAGGTCTTAATATGGAATTTCATTTTCTTCTTTCTCTCTAAGGGGGAAAAAAAAAAAAGCTGTGATGCGCAAGTATTTTACCAGCCTTTGAATCCATTAGTTAATTATCGATGGTATTCCAATTAAATGCTACTCTTTCTAATGATTTTAAGTTATAGCAAGCCTACCAAACACAATAATGTAACAAAGACGCTACATTAATGGCTACCAAATAGAGGCAGAGAACGACGAACTTAATTACTAAAGTGATTCAGGAACTAATAACTCATTAATCAAATAATACTAAACCATCATGCATTGAAAGTTGTTAATTGGTACGTAATTAACAATAAAGGAACATTATTTTTGTAATGGTTAAATTGGTCATGTGAACCCTGTCCTTAAAATGCTACTGCTTCTATTTTGTTAATATTTTATGTAGACAAAGGGAATGTAATAATAATTACTTACTGTAGATGACATGCATGTGCCTAATTTGTGAATTTATTGTCTTTTCTTGGCGATCTTTCTTCATTTTCCTGCGGCAGTTGACTTCTCGCAGACTTTCTGTCTCTTTTGTTTTTCTTCCTCTTTGTGACATCTAAAATTAACATTTTTACGGGCAGGTATGTTAAGTTCTCATTATATACAAAATTAGAAAAACAAATTTAAGAAATAAATTTAATCCTTCATATAAAAAATTTGCTAATTAAAATATATAGCCATATATATATATATATAAACCTTGGTATAGATATTTAAAAAAAAATTAAATTTCGACATATATATATAAAAAATCTCGACATACTTATATAAATTGTATTTATATACGTATGCATAGATTACCTACTGCATTTTTATATGTATTTTCAATAATGATACAGTGCCTACGGATTGTAATTATTTCAAATTATAGCTATTTATCATAATTGTTGACTTATGTTTGTCATGTAACATAAATTTTTCATTAATTTTTAAACTAAGTTTGGACGTGCAAGGAAATTTTAAAAAGACCAAAATCGAGGACTAATTCAGTTTTCCATTGCAATACTTTGTTAATTTATAATTCATAGCCACACGCATAAAACTGGATATATATATATATATATATATATATATATATACAAAAACATGAATTTCAGCATACACATACAAAAAATCTTAGCATACATATACAAATATAATTAGCTGTTGCATTTCTATATATATTCTAAACTAATATAATAGGTGCGAATTGTAATTAATCAAAATTATAACTATAAATCATTATTGAGGCCTTATATTTGCCATAATTTTCAAAAAAGTGCAGGACCACTAGGGTCTGGTCATTGTTGGTCATGGCCAACCTATATCAAAGTGGCAAGGATGCTTCTGACTTTGATAAAAACAGGCTCAGAGCTCACTGATGATATTTGGAATTTTGTGGTTTTCAGTTCTTTGGATGGCAAGTAGTTGAGAAGATTTTAATGTGTCCATTAATACCATGTGTCCAAGCTAAATACTCCTAGCTAGCTAGTGAAACTGTGAAAGTCATGTGCTTTCCATTATAGTTAATTTTGGGAGCCAAAGCTACAACTTGGAACTTGGAAGTCCAGGGCTTCCAGGCCATGATTTCAAACCCCCTAGCTCACACTGAGACCAGGCATTGTTTTCATTTTTAATTTAATATATGGATTATGGAGTGCCGAATACACTTAAAAAGATTCTTTGATTATTCTTTTTCAGAAATAATATGTACTCCATTTTGTTGACAGAATATAACAATGCTCCGATTGTGAACTTAAAAAAAATGCTCTATGGATCGGATTTGCATATTGCGTCAGTCATAAACCCCACAATAATGTTCGCCAAGGGTTTGTTGCCGACTACCACTATAAATTACGGCGGTTTAATCTTTGCAATTCACTTAGTTTATTAAAAAATTAGATTGCTGTTAAAACCCCGGCAATTTGCTTATTTTGATAGTGGCAGTTATAACTTTCACTATTGTATTTTTTTTTTATTTTTGTTTTGCTGTTGTTGTTGTTGCAAATATTACTGATTGTTATGACGTGTCTGATACATTAACATGACGAGGCATCAGTTAGTTACTCAAATTGTTTTCTAAGATCAAGAACCATAAACATATTATCAAGTCATAAAGCCATTAACCCAAGGAAAGTATTATCATTAGTATCAAGATTTACTTTAAATACAACAACTCCAATCATTAACTCATATCATTTTATCATTTGTCTCAAAACTCATTAGTCTCAAACATTAATATTAAACACCTCCCCTCCAAAATCAGTATTATCATTAGTCTTAAAAACTAACATTAAACATATTTACTCCAACCATTATTAAAAAGGGATCTGCTACATCCATTCAATCAACTACAGTACTTATTGTCTATTGAACTGAACTTCATAGGTTGTCATTAGGATTATTGCCCCCGATGATCTTCTTATGTCCGTGGGTGAAAAGGGTCTACTGGCTGCATCTCTTGGCTACGAATAAATTAAAATAAATCAAAAAGACCACTACAAAATCCTAACTAATAAAGACTCATAATCATATGCATGAGTTGGCTCAGCACACTGTCAAGTGTATACTTTGTTGCGTTTGACATGAGTTGTGTTAACAGTCTGTGCAGAATACAAAGTACACATCATTAACTTTCTTAACCTGATATTTTTGATACACAAATAGCAGTTGAAACTATTGCTTGAAATGAAAGACAATAAAACCTACATTACAAACAACCGATATCTGCTAGTCCATGCTGATCTAAGAGTTAATGATGGAACTTAAAAGTATTACTATATTTGACAAAGAAGATGTACTAAAACGTTTTGTACACTTCTAATATTTGTATCTCAACATTGTCTTTGAAGTATGATTGATTTGCAAAACTCTTTTGGCATATACTGAGAAAGGCCAAACAATGTCAAGAAAAGACAATGATGTTTTTGCTGTTCTAGTCCTCAACATCAATTACTTATTCCCAAAATTATTTTTCAAAAGCTAAGACTATGCATCAATTAATGTAGATATTGTAGTAAATTACTCATATTAATCATGGTTCCTTAAGGAGTGCAAAGTCCAAAATGAACAAGTAAAAGTAAACCAGGGGTAATATATATTCAACCAACTCAAGCATCTTATTTCTTTATTGCCATTATATCTTGGTGACTAATTTGTAGGCCTGGTAGCCAAGTTTGGGATTGCAGGAAATGAGCTAGTGAAAAAGAGAACTTACACAATCCCTAATTATATATGAAATGTTATAGTAGCTCAATGAATGGAATACCACCAAATGCATCCAATTTTATCAACTTTGTCTGCAGTAGGGTTACACTACAATCAATGAAAGAGTCCTTTTCACCTATTGAACTAACTATTGATCCACTAAACCATCTCTTAAACACGTTGTAACCTTGCAGGCCACGAACTTTCTCAGCTGATCAGCAGCAGAAAAAGAAAATGAAAACTTCAGTATCTTCACATATCACAATAGATAGCAGTAGTAGTTTCAAAGAACTAATAACCTTTCATGTCACCAGGTCTCCACTCTACTAACTCCAGATATCAGCCATGCAGCTGAGAGGCAAGAATGAGCTTGTCATCCAATCCACTACTTAAGCATGTGTGTTTGGAGCTAGAAGGCTACAAAAGAATAACCAACTGCAATAACCAGGCGCAAGAGCAATTGGCTCGGTGAAAGGAAATTAAGTTTCTCTACTGTTTTGCGTAGACCAGGTTCGTGACTCAAATGGAAAACAACTGCAGAAATAATTAAAAACGCATATTTTACTTGGAAAAACCTCCTAGAATAGGAGTAAACAACCACGAACTAACTCCACTAACTCAGCTACAAATTCATGATTACAACTCAATAATCACTAAACATAATTCTCTCTCAGAACACTCTTCTCTCTCTCTTTCAAGAAGTACAGATCACTTCTTGAAACCGTCTCTCGGTATCAAACTAACTCTTAATAAGAACACTCACAAGCTCTTACAAGAACAATAACTAAGAAGACTCAGAATTACTGCTTCCTCTCATATTCACTCGAACTCTATTGCTTGAGAATAATATTCTCGAATCATGCAATAGAGTCCTTCCCTATACATAGTTGCTCCCTCGACCTTCTCCTAGCTCACACAGGTAAAGAGATCCTTTTCCTAAAAGGTAAAGGGTATTTTTTCCTTGTTTAACTCTGAATCATTTTCCTTAGTGATTTTGTTTCCATAACTGCAACTTTTCTCCATAACTGACTTGGAATCCCATGTAAAGAAGGATTAAATAAATGAGAACTTTTTCTATCATCAAAACAACTTCATGTACTTCAGAAAGCTATCAATTTACCCCTTTATGATGATAACAAACATTTTAGCTCAAACTCCACTAGCTCATCTTGTTCCCCTCGGTGTTAATTCCACTAGCTTAGCTCAGCTTTTGCATAGACTTATTCCCCCTTAGTGTTTGCTTCCAGCTCCTCTTTAACTCAGTTCAAGCTTCTTCACAATATTGCTACTACTACCACTCACTCAAGTACTTCAACTTCAACAGAACAGATTACTCACAGACTTCTTCCCCCTTTTGGCATCATTAAAAAAACAAACGCAGCAAGCATATAATAGAACATAGTAGTAAACTTAGAGCCTATATAGCCACAAATAACAAACATATATAAAAGCAAGAAGAGTAAGACACTCATTCAATATAAGCAGGACTGAATCAAATGAGACCAGAACAAAAAAAAAAGACAATGTAAGCACAAGTTTAAGACATAAACCAGGCCCTTAACAAAAACTGTTAAAGTCAAAACTATGCAATATTCAAACATTATTTAATCAGCAAAATCAAAACAGAAAACAAGAGAAGGTCAGAAGTAGGTTATACTGAAACTAGACAGGGCTTAGGAGTCAGAAGGAGTAGAAGACTTGAATATCTATTGCATCAGGGTTTACATGCTAGTTAAATCCGCAGTCATCCTTTAAAGCATCCACTTGAGATTTTAAAACTTCTAGATGATCCTTCAACTTATCACACCCACTTCTTAGCTTAGCATTAATCTTGAGACTCTTGTAGCTGCATCATCAGCTAAGAAAAGTTCCCAGTAGTCTTCACAATAGTAGGCTTCCCTTGCAGACACCCATATTCTCCCAAAGTCTTCACAATGATCTTTTCATTTAGAGTGATACCCTTTCCCCCTTTCAACTTGACCCCCAAACTCCTAAATACCACAGTTAAGAAAATATCATATGCCAAACCATGTTATCCCAGTATATGATACACACCCCTCTCCATATGCTTAATCATCAAAGCATGCAAATTTATCTCTTCATGTTTCTCAATAGCATGCATAATCCACATATCTCTATATATAGTTTGCCTCATGTCCTCATCTCTAGGAAACAAAATCTTATTTACAAACTCAAACACCAGTTTATGAGTTGGTCCCATCTGCTTCTTAAAAACTTTTCCTAGGGACCTTTTGAACCGTGTCCCCAGTATATTTCAAAGTGAGGAAACAATCTTCATTAGAGTTGTGATCATAAGAACTCTTCCCCACAACATGAACCTTCACAGCTTCACTCAACCTAGAAGTATCAAACACCAACTCCATTTTATCCACCGTGGAACATACTATAACATCCTTCAAAACATTCATGTTTATGAAAAACTCAGCCACCTGATCCTTATACACTATAGTATCATTGAAATTAATCAATTGTTTAATGCGCCCTAACTTACACCTCAATAAGAAGTATAAAGCGGTCACTGACAAATATAGAACCCAATAAAGGTTCGGGTCGATCCTATGGGAAATATGGCAGAGAACATGTCTATTAAAAGTTAAGTCAACATAAGAATAAAATAGTAAATAAATAAAGTTTAGTAATGTTGATTATGGTTTTATGTGTTAACAATGGTTTTTGAGACACTAGGGTTGGGATCCCATGATTTCTTGACTTTCTAAGTAAATCGTACTAGTAACCTATTCCAGTGCTTAGTATGCAGAATCTAACTAGTCAATTACACCTAAATGTCTAGAAACCGATAACAACCCTAATGGGTTCACCCATCAACAGCTAGAAAACCATTTTTTTCGCCAGGGCTTATACTTCATCAATGTCCTTACTGCGTTTCACGCTTTTCAGGACCTCGATCCAAGCCCTCAGTC
>JBDJHY010000097.1:8361516-8374518 GCA_039654485.1 Withania somnifera
ATGTGAACACGTTTTCCAGTTTTTCACTTTTCCCAGAAAACTTTTCCAGAAAACTGGAAAAGTTTTCCATTACTAAATAGACCCTAAAGGATTCATTATCGCTCTATTATTAAATAGCAGGACTGAATCAAACTATTCAACACACAATCATTAGACCATAAATGAAATGATTTCCTCGTCCTGCATTCTTATTACTATTATCAAAAATATTAATTAAAATATAATATAATATAATATTTTTTTTTGCATTATACTTATATTTCTTTTATATTTATTACTAAAAATACAATTAAAAAATATCAATTATTTTTTATTATAAAAGATAATAATTATTTTAAAATAATTTTTTTTCTCACAAAGACGGAAGAAATAATACGAATTGTCTATCAAAAGTCCCCCTCCACTGGTCAAGGATACGTTTGTTGTATTATCTTTCAAAAGTAGTGAAAATGATATGTGTCCGAAAATGTCTTACTTTAGCGTAGGACCGTGCACGTTGCAACACGATCGAGCAATTTAAATTAATTAAATTTTCACTACAAGTATTTAATTTATTTCTCAACGTTAAGTGTATTTCTCCATTTAATATAACTTTGTTTTATTTTATTTAATTCAATTCATGTTAATTTAATATTCTTCTTAAAAATATTTATTAAGTGTTAGCTTTATTAAATTAATGTTATTAATTATACTTTAAAAATTTAAATTTAATTATTTATATTTTATATAATTATTTAATAATAAAAATAATATTAAATAAGTTAAATTAATTATTTTTAGTAAAAGTAGTGAAATGAAAGGGAGGATTACTTAATACTACAAAAATACTTTGCCACGTAATATAAAATTAGTGAATACATTTAAGCTCGGCCATAAGTCTAGTCAACGTTTCGAAACCAGCACTACTGCAACATGTAGATGCAGTCCCACATTGAAGCATTTTATATTCGAAACAACAAATAGAAAGAGTTATAAAAAAATAAAATAAGTGGTGCAATTTATGCGGTAAAAATTTTAAAATTCTATAAATAACTTTTTATTTCTATAAACTCCTTCACAACTTTATTCGTCTTCTCCATTCCATACTAGCCTTTCAGCTCCTAGATCTTTTTTTTTTATTAATATTCTTTTAGAATTTTGATCAAAGCTAAGGAACTGGTGTTACTGCCTCCATTTTTCCACCGGAATCTTATCTTTTCCGGTGAAAGTGGACAATGTCATCACAGATTTTGAAGATTTGTGATTAGTGTGTTGAGGATTCAATTAATTGAGAGAAAAGCAGAAGAAGATGATAGGGCGTGTTAGGTTGTTGTGGTTGGCAATATGGATGATAGCAACGGCGCGTATAGTAGCTGAAACGACGACGTCGTTAAAAAGGGTACACAGAAATGCGTATGCGACAATGATGTATATGGGAACTCCTAGGGACTATGAGTTCTACGTAGCGACTCGGGTTATGCTCCGATCACTTTCCCGGCTAGGTGTTGAAGCCGATCTCGTCGTCATTGCTTCACTTGACGTTCCTCTTAACTGGGTTCGAACTCTGTAAGTTTCATTTTCCCCATTCTTGTTTTTTACACCATGTCTGAATCAAGTGTCTGTAACTTTTTAAAGAGTAAAAAAATAGTTTTAAAGTAAAAATCCTAAGTTACAAGTTTATTCAAACACCCTCCTACTCTAAATTTTATTTGAATAAATTTAAAAAGCAAAAAAAGAAAAAGATTTTCAAATATATTATTTCAAATGATGTTTAGATAGCTGTAGGAATACAAATTGTTTTATTAAAATAAAAACGAAAGAAAGATTAAATTATTTTTAATTTTAAGTATTAATATTATTCTTGAAATAGATTAGAGAACAATACGGAGAAAGTTGTATTTTCCTGCTAAAATGCGCTGTTACCCTGGCGCGTGGCTATCTGGCTGTCACATACAAAATGGGGTGAAAATATCTCATAGGGAGAGAGAAAGTCTCTAATATATCTTCCCCTCAATAACATGTCGTTTTTCCTTTCAATTTTTTTTTGCTTGGCATTGTGTTTTAATTCTGGGGTTCTGAGCTTGTGGGCCCCATGAAGAAAAAGGAAAAATGGTTAAAAAAAATAAATGTAAGTCTTAAATTATAAAAAATAAATAAAAATGAAACATGTTCTATAAAATTGTAAAAAAATAGCTAAAATACGGGTTATAATTTGGCATTTACTTGATCCAACTCGATTGTATATAACACAACTTTAGTTGTATATACACTTAAGCTTACATAGTTGTATATTGTATTTGATTTTTATTTTTCATATACAACTGATGTTATTGTAACTGATATCATAAATATAACTTCTAGTTGTATTTAAAAAGTTCATATATAATTGAAAATTATAGCGAGCTAGTTAAAAGTATTAATGACAATTCATGACGAGTTGTATCGGAGCCAATTTTAATTATTTTTTATAATTTTTTAAATTTTAACTATTTTTTTTATAGTAAAACCTTAAATATTTATTATTTTGAAAATATTGAAAAAAAAAATCCTCTAGACCACGCTGATAAAAAATATAAATGATAAGGATCAATAATGGGAGAATTAGGTATTCTTGGATTAATTAGTTGAAATGGGGACTACTCCATTTTCCATATTATTCAATTTCCTAATTAAATGTTTTTCAATAAATGATTAAATAAAAAATTGCATAATGGACTTCGTCAGGGCATATATAATAAGGAAACTACTTGGCAACTTGGTCAATCTTCATTTTGTTAGCTTAAACTTACGTTGTCACGGCCACACACAAAATAAAAATTGAATTCGACTCCTCTTCACTATATTTTTTATTCATTTTCTCAAATACCTATTTAGTTGAAGGGCACTTATCAAATATAACTTTTAGAGGTCTAAATTAAATTAAAATTAGCAAGCATCTTAACCATAGTAATATATATTATGAAAAATTACTCTTTAATTTTGATATGCAATTTAATCTGCCTTATATATTTAAAAAATTCAGTGAAAAAAATATTTAATTTGATTATAACATTATGATTTATGAGCGCCGGTCAGGTGCAAATTATGATTACTAATATTTAGATGTAAAATTTAGAAAATAAACTTAATGATACATTAATCAGTACAAATATTTGTTGGGTGACTAATTTGCATGCGATATTAAATAGTATTTTTCAGAATTTATCTTACTAACTATGGTTAATACATTTAATCAAAATATTTAAAAATTATATTTAACAAAATGTCAAAGGAGGAGCGACGTCCTAACAAAATTAGCAGTTGATTTATATGCTCTTACAAAATTTTCCAATCTAATCCATTGATGCCAAATGATTATATTTAATGCTATGTGACGACAATCAAAGACAGCCATCATATTTGCTTAGTCTTTTTAGGCAATACATAATTTTGCATGAAAAATAATTTGGGTACCTTTTGTGTTTTTCCTCTTTCACTTGCTAAAGTATATTTTCCTTTGTGATGGTAATTACTCCCATGTTGTATTAACAAAGAAATGCAAACATTTACAAAAGTTAAGAAACTTAGATTAATTGGATACTAATTATATTAAGAGTTAAGAGTATCATTCCTTTTTAGGCTTTCAGAAATAGAATTATATGATAACAGTGCACCAAGGCTTTTATCTAGTCATAAGATAATTAGACGCAAATTCGAACCTTGTTTTAAAAGACTTAATGTTTAAAGAACTTAGGGGTCTGATTTAGAAAGAAATTATACAGATATTAAATTATGTTTTAAGTAGTATCATATTTGATAGCTAATTAGAAGCTAAGTTATTCATTATATAAAATTAATATATCAATTAGTTTGCAGTTGAAAAGCCAGCATGAATGTATAAGTTATTAGTAAATATATGTATAATTTTTTATAAAATAAATAATACATAAATTAGTGAACCCTTGGTAACTACTTTTCACATAAAATAATATAATATTATTACTTTTAACTAGCTACCAAGTGATGTTTAAATGAAGAAGAACAAAGGGACAAGGATATTCCGTATCTCTTGGTTGTAAAGGAAAATAAGTGATAACTGTAGTAAAAAACGAAAATGGGTAGACTTCCAAATTATGATAGTGCTATCTGACATGGGTAGAATAAAGACCAAGCTTTTCTGGCTTGGATTGGTTGCTTCTAGTTTATTTCCACAGGTAGTAAAATATAATATGGCCACTTCTTCAATGTTTTGGGAAGTCACGTATGCATTGCTGGACCCATGTGACTTTCGTTATTAAACATGGGACTCGAAAATGATTTTCTTCAAAGTCCAGATAAAAAGTTTTATTTCTTGTCACATGATAAGATTTGTCTAAATCTACATGTCCTAATGATCTACATGTCATGTATTTATTCTATAGTTCCTTCAAATGAGTAAAATTGCAAATACACCATTCTCGTCAGCCCACACTTATGAAATTATATTGAATATTGTTGTATAGAAATGAAATTACTAGTTTAGTATTCTTCTTTTAGGTACACTATGAGAAAGCAGGTAAGCAAGTCTTGTTACTTAATCAAAAGTGCGTATTTCATTAGAATATTCGTTTGCATTTTGTGTTTTATACAATGTTGCCTTTCGGCAATATTTTAAGTAAACTTATTTCGGGTTTCTTATCATAGTGGGGAGTGGGGACCTAAAGTGGTGTATTCTTAATTGAGTTTTTCCTCCTTTACGTGCTCCAATCTATTAGATGGAGGGGAAAAAAAAGCTCTTCCATATATCTAGCAAATTGATAGTGATAGAAACAATGAATATGTTCAGCTTATCAGCTCAGAGTTCCACCAGTTTTTGTCACCCATTTTACAGTCTTGATAATTTGAAACTATGATTTGGGGATGGGGGGCTAAAATAGTTTCTCAGATTATATTTAAAAATCTGGCAATTGAACTGTAGCTTTATTTGAGACTCGTGAATATTAATACTTGAACAGGATTGTTTGCTAAATTTATTGTTCACCTTAAGTCAAAGCTGTCTACCAGTTGAAAAACTATTAGCCTAAACCGATGGACCATTCCATCTTATAGGTGATCACTTATTTGATGCCTTAATAAGGCTTAGCAGTCATTTTACTCTGCAACTAAGATAAATTCATATGTCATGTTTCATTATAGCTAAGATGGTTTACCAAAGCTATTGTTGGACTCAGAAGGATTTGAGTGTTGCCATTAGGACGATGATGATTCGTATAATGGCTCAAACTTGAAAGCAGTTGTTAGATGACATACCAAAATTTTGCTTTAGAATCTCACACACTATGTCTGGAAAATGTGTGATATAGATATCCATTTCATGTAAAAACTATGTGAAGCTTGAAATAAAGCAATCCTTTACGTTCTTGATATGCAGAGAACAGGAAGATGCCGCAAAGGTGGTGAGAGTTAAAAATCTGAACAATCCATATTGTATCAACCCTAATTGGAGATTCAAGCTGACACTGAACAAACTTTATGCATGGAGCCTCGTAGATTATGACAGGGTTGTCATGCTTGATGCTGACAACCTTTTCCTCCAGAAAACTGATGAACTGTTCCAATGTGGCAAGTTTTGTGCGGTCTTCATTAATCCCTGTATCTTCCACACTGGTCTCTTTGTCTTGCAGGTAACACAATTGAATTTTCAGTAGTATCCTTTTTCTGATGGATTAATTTGCTAACGTTAGCAACTCATCTTGTCTAACTAGAGATATGGGCTTAGGTTTTATTGTTCCTCCAAGTACCAAATTGACTAGTACATTGAAATAATGAAATCATTTACATTTTACTTACAAAAGCTAAATTGCAGCCATCAAAAAAGGTGTTCAATGACATGATTCATGAGATAGAGATTGGGAGGGAAAACCAAGACGGTGCGGACCAAGGTTTTATTGGAGGCCACTTCCCAGATTTACTTGACCAGCCAATGTTCCACCCTCCTCTTAATGGTACCAAGCTCCAGGGAAATTACAGGCTTCCTCTAGGTTACCAAATGGACGCGTCTTATTATTGTAAGTTTTAGACATCATGTTAGCTGCACAATATTTTTCATATTTCACGATGCATTTTTGTAGTCTTAAGACAAGTTATAATGATTGTCTACTTTTAATTCTTTAGATCTCAGACTTCATTGGTCAGTACCTTGTGGACCTAATAGTGTCATTACATTCCCCGGTGCTCCATGGTTAAAACCATGGTATTGGTGGTCGTGGCCTGTCTTACCTTTGGGCATCCAGTGGCATGAACAGAGACGTCTAACTGTTGGGTAAGATTAGAACCTTTTTTGCTTTGTGTAATTAGGACCCTTTTTTTCTTTGTGTGACATACCTGAAAGGTTTCACTGGGTTGATCATGTTACTCCTCTGCAGATTGTTGCTGTCAATCAGTTTACAAAATGAACTGAAAGACGAACTCTTGTTTCTTCTTCTTTTCGCCTTATTGAACATTTCTGTCTTCTATCTGATTTGCATATCTAACTGAGGGATTTTATGCAACCCCGGAGTTTCTAGAAAAAACTATGATATGGGTTGCTTCTTCCATCCCTGTTACTGAACACTATTTCTTCCTGAATTGCACCCAGAATCTGCAAACTTTGTTTTACTTTTTAGTCATAACCTGAGATTCTTTATGCTGACAATAGCAATTTACCTTTGGAATTTGGCAGGTATGATGCTGAGATGATAGCAGTGTTGATCCAAGCTGTATTTTACCTAGGAATTATTGCAGTGACACGCCTAGCACGCCCAAATTTATCTAAGTTGTGCTATCGCCATGATGATAGCAAGAGTATCTTCTTACTACGAACTGGCCTTAAATTGATAGCTATATCGTCCATTCTTGCTGCCTACACAGTTCCTTTCTTCGTGATTCCTTGTACAGTTCATCCACTAGTTGGCTGGAGTCTCTACTTACTCGGCTCTTTTGCACTATCCTGTATAACAGTGAATGCATTTCTTTTGCCAATGCTACCTTTGTTAGTGCCATGGGTTGCAATCCTTGGGGCCCTTTTGGTGATGGCATACCCTTGGTACAACGACGGTGTTGTAAGAGCAATGTCTGTATTCGCATATGCCTTCTGTGCTTCCCCAGCATTATGGACGGCATTGGTTAAAATCAAGTGTTCTCTTCATGTTTCACTTGAGAGGGAAGGATTCTTGCCTATGTTAAGCGAATCTACAGCACCTGCCGGTTCTAACAAACTCTATTGAAATTCAAAATGTTGAAGGAATCAACAGGAGAACTAATACTCCAGAAATATCTCCAAACTCTTTCTTACGAGACTTGGAGTCTGCTTGTCCTATCCTAGCTAGCTGCTTCTTCAGTCTGTGGTCTTAACTAGAAAGGAATTCTTGTGAGTTACATAATTTTGAATTGGGATGGTGTTTCTTATTGTGTACATGGACTATCCAGGTCTATTAATCTCTTGAATGTTATTCCACGGTAAAGATTGTTTCACACTTGATTATTTGTTTAACTAGAATGTATATTGGGTCAGGTTCTTTTAAGATTTGTTAATTGAGTTATGTAAATAATTATTCATTTCATTGTTGATCGGATTAATCTACTTGGATTTCGTTTCAGAACTGGTCAAGTTATACAAAGTTCCAAACAAATGGGGAGGGGTAAGTTCTTTTTTATACGAGGAAATTTCAAAAAGTCTACACCTTGGACATAATCGGCACTTGGAACCACAAATGATCCAAGCGAACCCCTTAGTATGAAACATAAGATATATATTGAAAGATAATGTGGAAGCTTGTACTTGGACTGAACTTTTATAATAATAGACTTTTCATAAATAACTAAACACTTGGGAGTTATTAGGAAACTGAATTGAATACAACTAACTGACTGATCGTCTATGAAACCTCTATTAATAACTGATGAGTTACTGGGACAAGTCTCCAACTAACTCTAAAAAACTACAACTAAAAAGAAATACACAAATCTAGAACAAGTAATTGTTCCCATATGATGAGGACTTACCAATAGCTGACTGGAATTTGCTTATGCTAACTAGCCATAAAATTGGAAACGGGTACCTGAATTTACATTATAAGAAAATGCAACGCAAGAAAATATGCGATCGATACTTTAAATGTACTGAATATGTGAGATTGTGCATTTAACTTTTAAAAAAGAAAACATAACTAAACATTTACCATATAAAACAGGTTTGAAAGCTTAGATATGAATGCATGAACCATAGAGAAACTTAAAACCTGCTTAAAGGTTGAAATTGAACACGATAGAAAATCTGAATAACATATGTTAAGAACTGCAATACAATGATACAAATGCATAGAACTGAAAGATTTTTCTCTCTTTAAACTTGACTATGATATACTTAGATCTTTGCGTAGATAAAACTCATGTAGAAAGCCATACTTATTAATAAGGCATAGAAACTAATAGTCTAAAACATTTGAGGAAATTTCTCTTAACCGACATAATCATGCGAGCTAACATGTAGTCCAACTTCTTGCCCATGTTAGGGGACCAGTTCTACACTTTCCAAGGTATAAAACTAAATTTAGGTGGATCTACTAACTTGAGCCCTTTGGCTGATGGTAATCACCCTATCCTATGGTGCGATGTAGTATTGGGGCATGCAACCTTGGACTCATGCCCGTCTTGGCGCTAAATAATCCTTCAAAAACTTATATAATTTAGCTCATAATACTTGAAACTTGTTCATGATCATTGATGGTCTATTCCATATTTAATCAGACTTGCTTGCTGATATAACTTTAAAAACTTCTTTATGAAAATAAAGCACGACAATTTTCTTAAATTTACTTATTTACTAAAATACTTGAATTAATAGAACTTGATCATGCTAAATTTCTTGATTTCTTAGGATCATAAGATCAAATATCTTAAAACCTTGGTTTAATAACATACTTGATATAATATCATGAAACTCATACAAAAAAGAATATACTAAAATTAAGAGTCATGAATCATACATAATAACTTGAAATTCAATACTTTGCATGTACTTAGGTATTAACTCTAAACTTGAAAATCATAAAAATACTTAAATGAAACATCTTTTCTTGAAACTTAGAACAAGGGTCATAAATTTTGCATAATGAAACCCAACTTCAAAATCACCAAAATAAATAACTCAACTTAGAATTTTTTTTTATGAAACTAGGGCATGAGAGTAAAGAAAACTCTTATTGAAAATCCACATACTTGATTATTGAAGATTCTTGAACTAGAACTTAAAAACCTTGGATTTGGAGAAACCCTAGGCTTGAAAATTGAGCGAGACTTAAGAGCTCTTGGTTTCTGACTTCGGAAAATTTAACCAATGGAAAAGTGATTGGGGACATAGTATAGGGGTTAAAAAAGTAGGAAAAGACCACAGTTACCCCTTTAAAACGAAAGATAAAAGAACATTTCACATTTGGAACAAGTTAGGCATGGCACGCTGCCTAACACACTGTTTTTGCAGCGTGGCACGTTGCTCAACGTGCTGAATTGAGCACCGTTGCACTTCGCCGACGTGCAGACCATTGAGATTTCAGACAATGCTTATTAAAACGGCCATAGCATTTTAACTCAAACTTGAATTGATAAACGATTTATCGTGTTGAAAACTAGATTCATATACCTTTAATTTGATACGTTATGAGCCACGTAGCTCCTCATATTCTAGGAGATATGCTCATTTGAAATTGACCCATGTAAGAACTTATACGAAAATTAAAATGGTAGAGAAACTTTGTTAATAAATTATACTAGTTAATAGTATATTAGGACTCATGGTTTTAGTCCTATTAGAACTCATGGTTTTAGTCCTATTAGGACTCATGATTTTTGACCTCTATATATTCCAGCGTATAGGCTGAAGAATAAAGGGCGATCAATTACATTCATATTATTTCTCCTCTTTCAGATGCTAATTAGTTTTTTTTTTTAAGTATACCATTCCATTGCCTATTTATTAGTGTCCAATATTTCCTCTGATTACAAACCACCACATTTTCTTCTCTTTAAATTACATACAATATATTATCAAGAAGATGTTGTCACTTGGTACTTATATTATTGGATCTTTAATTATTATAGCAATTATACATTATTGGAGGAACCCTAAATTCAATGGAAAATTACTCCCACCAGGTTCAATGGGTTGGCCATTACTTGGTGAGACTATCCAATTCTTTGCACCAAACACATCATTTGATATCCCTCCTTTTGTGAAGAATAGGATGCAAAGGTAATTAATTAATTAATTTAAAGTTATTGCATGCAACCTTTGATTATTTGGTATTTCTTTCTAATGGATCCAATGATCAGCGGATTTTGGGTTAAGGCTGACATTCTAACTTTTGCTCTAAGGATAGACATTTAGGTTATTTCAAGACAATGAACTTCCACAGTTGTCATGTTTACTTTATGGACAAGATCGTCTGTCTTATAGGAAAGAAATCTAAGTTCTAATTTTATCTATAAGAAAGAACTTTTAATTAATTTTGAAATCGTGTGAACGATCAGCCTTAGAGCAAGTTAACTTGTGGATGTTAAGTTTGTTGTTTTGTGGGAGAGTCCATGGATGTTAAAGACTTCTTCTCTTGCAACATATGACGTTTATCCTGAAGCAGCATTTCTCGAAGTAGCATTCCGGATGAAACCCTTGCTTGTTTATCCCGACGAGGGTTTATGAATCACCTTCCTCGGTCCGTCCCCATAGCAAGCTTCCTATTGGCTTCTCACCCCGGACTGAGACGCCAAAAAATCAAGAGCACCAACAAAAATTCAACACCAACCACTTCAGGGGACACCAGGCATAATATAATAGACATATATATATCCCACTTACAATCTCTCAGCTCGAAACTCATAGCATCTAAATTCTGAGTTAGGTATGGGGCCGATATTTCGAACTAGTTTGGTGGGAAGTTCAATCATAGTATCCACAGATCCTGATTTTAATTACTTCATCTTCCAACAAGAGGGACAATTGTTTCAAAGTTGGTATCCACATACTTTCACAGAGATTTTTGGAAGGCAAAATGTTGGATCTTTACATGGTTTTATGTACAAATACCTCAAAAACATGGTGCTAAATCTTTTTGGCCCTGAGAGTTTGAAAACGATGTTGCCTGAGGTTGAAGAAACTGCAAATAATAACTTAAAGAGATGGTCAAGACAAACAAGTGTTGAGATGAAGGAAGCAACTGCCAAGGTAAGTATTCTAAATTCCAGAGTAATTTCACAAATAATCACTCAACTTTTGTGTATTTCTTTACACGAAAATTCCTTAGTCCACTTCACTTCACTAAACTTGCATTTTAAGTACTCTACCTTAGTCTTGCCTAACCTAGAAAATCAAGAAGATAGTTGACTGCTATGATTTTCACTTAGAACTTTAGGCATCAATACGTGTATTCAACCTTTGAAGCACCCACGATTCCTAAATCCTGAATCAGCCACTATCTAGAGTGCTTCGAGTCTTCCCCCACATTCTTCACCTAGGTTTTAGCTCTAAACCCCTTAGACGTGTCTCTTTTGTTTTTTCCCATGGACTTTTTGATAATGATCAATAAAGTTGAGTGACTCTAATGTTTTGATCCTTCAATAAAAATGCGAATTCTAAGCTTAATACTATTTTGTTATTTTTTGCAGATGATATTTCATATAACTGGAAAGAAACTTATCAGTTATAATTCTGAGAATTCTACGGAGAATGTATCTGAAAATTTTGTAGCTTTTATACAGGGATTAATTTCTTTCCCTCTAAATATTCCTGGAACTGCTTATCACAAGTGCTTCCAGGTATTTATGAGTTTAATTTCTATGCACTTTACTTCATATTCGAAGGTAATATACTTATAAAAATAATCTAAAATATAGCAAATTTCTTATGTGAAGGGACCAAAACACACAGTTTAATTAATGTCTTGAAACGTATACCACGATTACTATAATTAAAATTTGTAAATAACTGAAGAAACAAAAATATTATTCTCCCTAAGTTAAAACTTTTACGGTCAGACCTCTCTTCAACAACCTATCCTACATAATGTTTTTTCATTATAATGACCGCATTTTATTTGGAACCGATTTTTTATATTGTGTTAATATTATATGTTCTTTATAACAATATTTCACTACTAAATTCAAAATATGAAGAAGCAACGTCGTTATAGTGATGTTTGACTGAATTTACACACTTACTTATGATTGGACTAACTTTGGAGGTGTTGATTAGGGAAGAAAGAAGATAATGAAGATGCTCAAGAGAATGATAGAGGAAAGGAAATCACAACCAAGAAAGGAACAAAGTGACTTCTTTGATTATGCATTAGAAGAACTTCAAAAAGAAGACACTATTCTCACTGAGCTTTGGATTTGATGTTTGTGTTGCTTTTTGCTAGCTTTGAGACTACCTCTTTGGCTATTAAGTTTCTCCATGAACATCCTAAGGTTTGAAAGAGCTAAAAGTAAGTGAAGCTCATCTTCTTGATCAATTGGAAAAACATATGCATTTACTGGCAGAGATAAGGCACTAAGTAGTCGGTCCTAAACTATATCTGAAGTTATTATGACATATATAAATTTTACAGGGCCCTGTTACAAAATTCTTTTTTTTTTTTTTGTATTCTCGGGAATAAGGTATAATTAATCCCTCAAATTATACCTAAAATTACTATGGCACACCTGTATTTACGAGAATCCTATTACCCATTAAAGTTTTTTATTTAATATTTTTGTGCACCTTTAGTGCTGACATAAGACAGTATGCATGCGTGTTCTCACACACCTTAAATTTTTGCATTCATGCACGATGCCACGTCAGAAAAAAGAAGCATAAAAATATAGAAAAAATAACTTTAAGAGGGTAATAAGATTTCTATAAAATTAAGATGTGTTAGTAGTGATTTTAAGTATATTATGGAGAGACAATTATGCCTTATTCCGTATTTTTATACTGACATAGCTGTTTGGAATTAATTGTTCCAATACCACAATCACACAATCATCAAATGCTGT